>MU281471.1:0-41644 GCA_022385595.1 Xylaria palmicola
GCGGTTCCTCCCCCCCCAGAGATCCACTCACCCCCCGCCCCCCCACACAACAACTCTACTTATATTTTTAATACCCCCCTCACAATATTAACCCCCCCCCCCCCCCCCCCCCCCGACATTCCGGTCATGAGACGTATTTTTTTTATATGGCTAACTTTTGGTGTTGTACCCTAGTTACGAGGATGAGAAACTCCTCAGCGCGTTGGATAGGCTGCTCAAAGCGGCGGGGTTGGCTACCTCGTGCTGAAATTCTGAGGGTTCAAACCATCTTTCTCACACGCCTGTGTCTAGGCAAAGCTAGGTAGATAGGGAATACTATTGCATGGAAACAAGGGAGTGTAAAGTCGTGAGCATTGCAGGTTACCTGCTGATATGGGTCCGTATCCCCCCAGCTTCATTGCCGGGATTGCTCGGATACACAAATACAATAAATCCATACGATATTATAGTTATGCTTTTTCATGAACAGCCCGAGAAAAAGGACGACGGTATGAGAGGAAGTCGGCTATACTTTCGTAACCGACATATAGTCGAGCATGCCCATGTCGAGGAGAATACGCACGCTGCTTTGCTGGTAACTAACAAATTTCCGGCGCGTCGTGTCGTGCGCGCTGTTGCGAGGTGCGGTGAGCTTTGACGTGAGCTGATTACACCTACGGGATAAGGTATAATAAATACAGTAACAGGGACGTATATGAATAACCAGTGCGTGCTATCACGTACTCTTACTACCCTTGATACTTCTTCACCCCTCCTCGAATCGCGCTCTTCTAAGCAAATAGCATTCATTATTCTCGTACCAGGGGTAGAAAGACGGGCTGGGCATGTACGGAGAATAATCGAATTTCGCAACTACATGCTCATTTGATGTTACAAGAAGGTTTTAATGTCAAGTGATTGATCCAGGGCACATGGCATCCATCGGAGTTTCGATAGGAGATGCCTGAGATGTGAGTAACACGGCGTTCAACCCCGAATCAAATCAATGAATAGTCTATCTTGGGTAGTCCGGGTAAATACATACGCTTCTGGAACCCAGAGGACCCGAGTATCAATAAATCTTACACACACACACCCTGTCCGTTACCCGGGCACATCCCGCGAAAAAGAACCAGACCATCACAACCTCACTTCTTGGAGAAGAAGGACATGATGTTCCCCTGGGCCCCCTTGGCGCCGCCCTTCTTGGTCTTCGCGGCGGGCTGCTCTGACTTGACGGGCTGCTGCCTGGCCTTGGGGGCCGGCGGGGGCGGGGGCGGCCGCGGGGCCTCGTCCTCGGAGAAGGACTCCCAGCCCTGCTCCTGGATGGTCACGAGGTACCCCTTGTCGTCCATGATCTGCTTCTTCCGCGTGACGCGCCGCCGTCCCCGCCGGCGGCCCCCCGTCGTGCTGGCCACGACCTCGGCCGGCTCCTCGACCTTGGGCTCCGGCATCAGCTCCTCGGGCTCCGGCTCCGGCAGCGGCTCCTCGTCCATGGGGTCTACGGCTTCTTCTTCTTCTTCTTCTTCTTCGTCGTCGCTCTCTTCCATCATGCGTCGGAGCTCGGCCTGGCGGTCCTTGCGGGCCTGTCGAGCGGCGCTGCTACCGGCGTCCTCGTGCTTGACGCCCGCCATCGGCTCCGCGTCGTCCTCGCCGTCGTCGGACAGGGCGCCCGTGGCGGCGGGCTCTTCGCTTGTCTTGGAGGTTGGTTTCTTAGGTTTGGCGGCCGCCTTGGCGAACATCTGGCCGATGCCCGAGGACGCCTGGCGCTTCAAGGGGCCGGCCGGGGCAGGCTTCTTCGCGGGAGCGGGCGCAGCGACGGATTTGGAGCTTGCTGCTGCGCTACCGTCTTTGCTGGGCGCCGCTGCGGCCGGGGGCTTTGCTTCTTGCTTGACGACGGGTTTCGGCTCCGGCTTGGGTGTGGGCGCGCGGGCAGCGGGGGCCTTGCCGCGTCGGCGCTCCCTCCTGCGCACGTTCGGGTTGATGATGGTGCCGTACACCTTGGACGGCTTGGCTTTGGTGTCCGTCGCGCCGAAACCGAGGACTTGTCTCGCCGTGTCGGCGAGGAGTTGAAGGTCCTTGAGCGGATGCGGTGCTAAGCTGTAGACGTAGATGGAAGTGACCTCGGTGTACTGCGCGAGCACCTCTGCTCGTACACATGCATGTCAATCATCGAGCTCTATGACTGTTAAACCTATCAACCGTGGACCTTGACTCACCCTCGAGCTGTTCTTGCCTCACCAAAGCCACTGTGTATGTGGACACTAGATCAGAGAATATGGGTGGCAGGTCCTCAGACATCTGGGAACCCGTCATCTGAGAACCCGTCATTTGGGAACTGGCCATCTCGACATCCCCGTCATGCTGGGCCGGTCTGCTGCTCCTGGTGCCGTAGACGATGTAAGTGGCATGCAGCGAGCCGGGGCGTTTGTCGTTCTGCCACTTGTGGAAGTCATAGAGCATTCTACTATGGATCAGCTGCTATCCCCCGGAGGCAACGTTGTGTCGGGGGTGCACACTCACTCCTTTGCGATGTTCACATGAACACCCAGCGCTCTGCTCAGCAATCGATAGGTGACCTTGGCGGCGAGTTAGCATTGATCAGAGTGTGTCGGCGAGTGACATCGGGTGCAATTTACGAGCTGGTCTTCGCTCAGGAGTTTCTGAGCCAGATACTGCTTGTAGTCGTCCATTGTGGAGTACGTATGAGGCGCCCCAAGCTGGTATGAGGATAGACAGACCCGGCTTGCGGTTTGGTGAAGCTGGGCAGGGAAGCTGAGATGAAGTCCAGAGCGCGTTGGAGGGACGCGTTAAGTGGTGGGGCGGGTGCATGCAGTAGGTAGGTACTTGGTTATGCAGTGCAAGTATCATCCCTGCTAATTTGTATGCGACGGTGACAATGTGACACAAGCACCAGTCAAATATAAGCTATTAGATTAAGCAGTGCGTGCCTGCCCGGCCCCTTATGGGTCCCTTCCAGGCGCGTCCCGACGCCACTGGAGCGGCCTACAGGCCGTTCACTTCACACCAGCATCGGGTCGACAAAGAACTTCTAGCAACACAAAAGACCAAAAAGTGCGACGGGGAATAGCGGGAGGGAAAGGTCCGGCAACGACCTCGGCGCTATCCAACGACAACACGTCCAACTACCACCCTCCCTCATGAACCTCGAGTGACGAGCCATCGCCGACCCGAGCCAGAGACGCCGCCGCCTCCTCCCTCGCCATCGCCATGAATCCCGACGGCTTCGACGGCGTCGCCGACTCGACCGACTGGCTGGCCACGCCGCTCTCGGGCCTCGCCGCCGTCGAGGCCGCCCTGCGCTGCCAGATCTGCAAGGACTTCTACCGGACGCCCATGCTGACCTCGTGCAACCACACCTTCTGCTCGCTCTGCATCCGCCGCGCCCTGTCCGCCGACGGCCGCTGCCCGCTCTGCCGCGCCTCCGAGCAGGAGATGAAGCTGCGCAGCAACTGGTCCATGGAGGAGGTCGTCGCCGCCTTCACCCACGCCCGCGCCGCCGTGCTCGACTTCGCGCGCCGCCCGCCGCCCGCACCCGCCCGCGCAGAGACGCCGAAGCGGAAGGCGGACGACGGGGAGGATGGGGACGGGCTGGAGGCGAGCAGCAGCCAGCAGCGCTCAAGCAAGCGGCTGCGCTCCTCAGCGCGCCTGAGCAAGACACGGGGGATCGAGGTCACGGCCGAGATGGCCTGGCAGGAAGCCCACAGTTCCGATCTCGAGCTCTCCAACCCCGAGCCCGACGACGGCCTCGTTGCCTGCCCCATCTGCTGGCGGCGCATGAAGCCGCTCCAGGTCGACCGACACATCGACACCTCTTGTCCGGGAGAGCCACAGCCGGATCCCCCTCCGCCCGCGAAGCCCTCGCGGCGGGGTCCCTCGAAACCGACGGGCATAGCGAGCGTCTTCGCGCCGCCGTCGTCATCGTCATCATCCGCCTCTCCCTCCACCTTCTCCTCTACCTTCTCGTCATCCTCCAAGCCCCAGCCGCGCCCCGAGCGCCTGCCTGCTCTCAACTACTCCATGCTCCGGGAGGCGCAGCTGCGCCGCGAGCTCGCGGACCTCGGCCTCACGACGGGCGGGAACCGCGGCCTGCTCGAGCGCCGCCACCGCGAGTGGGTCATGATGTGGAACGCCAACTGCGACTCCCAGCGGCCCCGCCGCCGCGCCGAGCTGCTGCACGAGCTCGACGTCTGGGAGCGCACCCTGGGCTCGCGCGCCCCCGCCGCCTCCTCCTCCTCGACGACGGCCGGGGGTGGTTCCCGCGGCGGCGGGGGCGCGCAGATCCGCGACAAGGACTTTGACGGTGCCGCCTGGGCCGCCAAGCACGACGCCTCGTTCCGCGACCTCATCGCCAGCGCGCGGCGGACGCGGGCGCAGGCGCAGAGGCAGAGCCAGACTCCCGAGGAGGGCGGCGGGGAGGAGGCGGGGGGAGGCGTAAACGGTACGCCGCCGGCGAAGCCCACGGTGGAGACGCCCGAGATAATAGACGTGGACGCGATAGGGGGTGATTCCAAGGACACAGGCGACCCGCCGTCCTCGATAAAACGATTAGAGAGAGAACCAGAGAGCAAGTCATTACCTACAATATGAGCCGAACGCTCGGCTCGCCCGAGCAAGGGGAGTTGAACGGGCAGCGAGCTACCTACCTAGATATCTTACGCAACTGGGCTTCACGATAGTGGGCTTTACGATATAATATGCTTCAAGCATGTGTGTGTATGTGTGTGTATATGTATGTATGTATTTGCGTATGGGCAGCGCGGTGATGGTATAGCCCACGAGACATTATTATGTAGAATTAGGTACAGAGAAGCTTTTCCAGCTCGCTCTAGCAAAAAAAAAACAACGATCACGCCGCGGGCATCTTCGCCGCCTCCTGCTCCTTCTCCCTCACGTCGTCCGCCGAGTCCAGGTGCATGCCGCCCAGCACGTCCGCCGCCGCCGTGACGGGCGAGAGCGGCCGCTTGTTCCCTTCCTCCTCTGTCTCCGTGGTGGGGCCGAGCCTCTCGAGCTCGGCGAGCTTCCGCCTCGTCTCCTCCGCCTCGCGGGCCTCGCGGGCCTCCCTCCCGGCGCGCTCGGCCTCTTCCTCCTTCCGCCGCTCGTCGGCGAGCAGGGCCTCGAACTCGTCGTCCACCACCTCCTCGTCCACCGGGGCGGCGCCGACCTCGGCGATGACGTTGCCGACCTCGTCGACGCGGCCCATCTGCTCGCGCAGGTCGTCTAGAACGGCGTCGACGCGGTCCGCGCCGCCGACCTGGGCGTTGAGGCCGCGCAGCGCTCCCGCGCTGGCCTCCATGACGCGCACGAGCTGCACGTTGTCGGCCGCCTGCTGCATCTGGGCCGCGACCGCCTCGAGCTGGCCCAGCGTGGCGTGGCGCGTCGCCAGGCTCGCCTCGGCCGCCTTCTTGGACCGGAGCGCCGCCGTCGCCGCCACGCGGTTCTTGCGGCGGACCGCGTCGAGTGCCGCGGCGCCGAGCTCGTCCACGCGCCGCCCCAGCGCCTCCGTCTGCCGCGTCAGCTCCTCCGTGAGCTCCCGCAGGGATGCGATGGCCGCGTCCTCGTCCGAGATGGCGTCCGGCTCGGACGGGGCCTTGATCTTGACCGTATGGCCGTCCGTGGCCAGCACCCCCTTGTCCCGCGCCAGGAACTTGATGAGGACCTCGAAGTCGTCGTCGGAGAGCCGCTGGCCCTCCTCCTCGAGCAGGCCCGCCTCGAAGGTGCGGCGGAAGTGGGCCCGCGAGAAGATGCGCTCGAAGGGCGCGGTGCGGTCCGCCGTGGCGTCCGCGAACGCCCGCGCCACGACCTCGAGGTTCTGCAGGACGACGACGACCTGGCCGCGCGGGGGCATGGCGTCGCCGGGCCCGCCGAGGAGGCCGACCTGCCGCAGCGCCCAGCCGGCCAGGGCCCAGGGCACACGGCCCCACGACCGGCGGTAGACGCTCTGCGCGGCGCGCAGGAACTGGGGCCGCGTCATCATCTCGCCGGTCGCGAGCGCGTCCTGCAGCGCGGCCCCCAGGGCCAGCGGGCGGCCGAACTGCTTGCTCTCGAGCGCGCGGAGCAGGGCGTCGTCGAGCTCGAGGGTCAGGTGGTTCCGCGCCGACGCCGACCGCGAGGGCGCCCGGCCGGCCAGCGCGCCGCTCGCGAGCCCCCGCTCCCACGCGGACACGTTGGCGGCGAAGCCGTCTGGGTTGAGCGTCCGCTGCGAGCGGAAGTCGGAGTAGAGGGAGGGCAGGCGGGCTCTGTTACCAAGCGTTTGTCGGGTTAGCATGGGAGAGATGAAGGTGGCGGACGACGACGACGCTACCACGGGGTTTGGATGAGGGTCTGTCACTTACTTTCGAAAGTTCTGGTCATTTTGTAGGAGGTAATCGAGTAGTTCGCTCATAGCGGCTGGGGACCGGGGGCACTGGCCTCCGATCGGCGTTGCGTTGGCTGAGTGCTAGGTATGTGTATGTTTTGTACGGACGGGGTTCAGTCACCCAGATGTGTAAGTGGGAGTGGAACCGTGTCTCTGGGAACCCAGCCCCGGTCGGCGACGTGTTTACGCTCTGGCGTTTCCGCCTATATCATGGTATCCTTCCTAGGACCCGGTTCCCTGAGCTTCTTTGCACGGCAGCGAGGGGTGTCGAGTGTGGTGAGCAGTTCGATGAGAGGGCTTGAAGCTCGCTCGTTGCTTATCGGAGCCAACAAGGTTGATTGATGGCTGAGTGCAGCCTACAGGCGGCGGCGTCATCTATCTAATCTTATCAGCACAACGTCATTGCCCAGAACCTTAGATAGGGTACCACGTACCTAGGTAGGTACCTATATTTAGGTATGTAGGCCTGATACAGGTACTGTTGTACACCACCGACCGGACGATGGCACTCTGTACACACAACACATGCCACTGTGATTAAAGGCCTATTGGGTTTGAGTTCTGTTCCGTTGATATATGCTATGGCATCCTTAAATTGTAAGCTAAAATCGAGTTTGCGAGAGCTACGATGATGCCGCACCTAGGTCGAACCGTGTTCCGCGTCTAATTGGAGTTGCATCGCGGGCACCGAGCCGCCGTTACCTCTACTGGTAAGGTTCTCATAGATAGAACACAGCAGATCGTCCTCCTTTATAAGAAGACAAGGAAATTGGTTGGCATATTATATTCACTACCTCCGTCGGCGTCGCAGGTGATAAGTTATTCGTACGTGTTGCTGCATGTGAGCTTCGTTAGTTAGCAGAACAAGTCTCGTCACGTCAACCACTTAAGGGGCTTAGACACATTGGCATAGATAGATGTCCACCAGGCATCTAAGAGGTTGCCTTTTCTAGCATAACTTTCTCGGATAACCAAATCGCAGACTCCTTATGATGAATGTGTCAACGTAGGCGGCAGCTATTAGATAGTGTGAGGGTATAGAAGAGGTACAAGTCCCAACTTTATCACCTCGGATAACATCAGCTATGCTTTGGGTTCTCTTCCTGGGAGCCTTCTATGACGGCATAACATAGTCGTAAACTGTTCAGGGGTTTCCACTATAAAAACGTCGATGCTCTCTTTTCCCATCGTGCGGGAATGGAGTATCGCCGTTTGACATAAGCAGGCTATCACTTAGCATAGGCAATGATTGGGCCGGGATGTGTTAGCCATTTCCTAACATGCTCCAGATGCCCAAGGAACACCCGTGATGCGAAGCTAACACCATTTTTATCGTTGATGTACCTATATCGTCCACTTCCCAGCCGACGAAGGCACGTGTAACCGGGAATAAGAGGTGAAGCACAAAAGACCTTGCGCAAATACTCACATCTCCCGGGCCACTAGAATGAGAGCGGTGAAAGCGCTAGTATCGAAGCCGCGGGCGCAGAACATCCTAAGATGTATGGCACGACCAAGGCGGGTGTAGTATGAGCGATGAACCAAGTCCTGGAGGCTCGGTTACGCATATGTGAACCAATACTCGCCCTTCTTGGCCGGCTTACGGGAGTGCTTGCAGATATAAACAGAGAATCAGCACCGCGCGTCGAAGCCCGGTCCTGTATATTTTCGTTTGTGGCGTCATGAGGAGCGTTGAGAGCGGTCCAACATCAGCGTCGCTTACACAACGCAGCAGCCCAGGCTTACCGCATACCGCAACTGCATGTCTTACAGATGGCAATTCTGCCGACGTATGATTGCGATAACTAGTCTAGTAGATGTCGTTCGAGGTTCCGGTGAGGCGTACTCGATCAGAGCCTCCTGTTTCGAACTGGAGGACCTGGGATGATGTCTCAGGGCCCGCCAGGGTCGTGGCGGACGTTAACAAAATCGATCTCTATCCCGGGTTCGCAGAAACACGACGCGGTCAACTTCTGCCGTGGGAAGGGGCATCGCCGTCAGCGCGTACGACATATCTCGGCGCCTATTGGGCGCGCTCGCCCGGACCCGGCCGGCGGTGCATACGCCGAGCTCGTCAGCCAAAAAAAAAAAAAAGAGAGCGTTTTGGAGGGCGAGGTCGCCCGTTCGTGGTGCCTAGGACGTCGTAGCCATGTGAAGTGCGCCTTGGGGTTAACATGGCCAACTTTGCTGCGATTCGAGCGCGGGCCGCAAGAGGCTAAATACGGGAGCTGGAAACAATCAGAGGAGAGTCGGGACTCATAATTCTTATATTACCCTTCATTTGTCGTCATCAACTCGTATATAATAGACTAACCGTCGAGTATCAGAATAAGTACACGGCTATATATTACAAGAAAAATTGTGAGACTAGGTAACGGCGTCCCGACTATAGCCTTGGTATTAACTCAAACAGCCTGTAGTTATACCGTCACATCGAAACGGGAACTAATGAAACGTGCACTTTAAATGAATCATAGCACGGAAGAGTGACTTTACTAAGGGCACGCTACCTTGTAAAAGATTTATAAAGAGTACCGTCTATTTCCACGTGCATCTCGGTGCGACTATATGATTGCAACTCATTGGCAAGCAATTAGGGACGTGTTGTGTTGAACTAGCAAAAATAGATGAAGGAAGCGGGCCCTCTTTGCCTTTCCTTCAATTGTGAGTCTCATGGAATTCACCGTGTGCCTCGATGGTAACGTTGGTGTATAGAGGCCGTAGGCAACCTGGCCGCAATGGGTAAGCGAAGCAACAAGTATCACCGCCTGGCACTGCTCTCTTGCTACAGATATGCACAGGCAAACACGACCGATAGACCACGATGATAAACAGCGTAGTTTTGCGGTTGTTGAGCCCATGTCTACTCCGAGTGTCACAAGTGTTTAGTTACTCTGCTGGACCCAAGCCTCCGTAACAGGGGCATGTACGAATCCCTAAATGAACCACAGCACATCTGCAATAGCACTATTTTAGAAGGGGTATACCGGCACTACGTGGTTACAATGTCCTCTTCTGTTCTGGAACATTGCTGGCAGCAAATGCCAAGGGTAAATAGTTGCGAGTAGTTTCCAAAGTCGAGACTGAAACGCCGTTTCCCGGGGTCACGAACCCAGTCTAAAGGAGTTACTGTAACAGGTATGTATGGGTTTCTTCTAGACCCCAGGGGTTGAGTCTTGGCCTGGTGTAAAAGTACTATGTATACTCAAGGTGGCTGCGGGTGAGATAGGGTAGATCCGCTTGATAACCAAACCAACACTCCATACCGCAAAGGAAATAACCTAACCCAGTGAAGTCTCTTCAAGCCGTATTTGGCGTTCATAGCGCTGTACAGAGTATGGCATTGGCAAATACCTACCTGGATGGCATCTCGGTCGGCGTTCTCGGTATCCGAATTGGTTGTTACCGCTTGCCTCGCTGAAAGGGAACGGCTCCGACACGGAGGGATGACCTCGGACTCGGGCTCGGGCGAGCTCGCTTATTGTTGCTATGACCGACTTTGTCCTGAGGAGGGGCAGGCAGGCGTAGTAGTATTACGATTATCAGGGGGGGAGGGACTCGCATCTGCTCGGCTCGTTCCCGGTGTCGCGTGAGCTGACGGGATCCGCATGAGTTCGCTAGACTGCATGTACGTTACGTATCCTTGTCCTTTAGCTATACTGTACTGAGTGCGCAGCAGCACCGGCATCTCGCCCCCGTGACTGCATCATTAAGTGTGATTTTTGAAGCACCCACCTACCCAGACAGAGGGACTTCCCGTCCATTCTATTGGACAGTGCCGCTGGGGAAGTGGTTGTCTACGCCCAACGCCACATCTAGCACAGCAGAGCATAACATATAGCGAGAAACAAGCGTGCTATTAGATCCAAGTAGTACACCAGGTACATGTATACTTGGCACGTATTGCCAGTCAGCCATTGTCCTCGCGACGCGAGGCCGCATGGCGCGTCATTTGCAACACGCTACGTACAAGTAGTACTTACACCCACTCCCACCCTGATGATGAACCCCTAAAAAAGAAATGAGGGGCAGAGAGAGGTACCTAGTTTCGACGCTCTTATCGTGGGAGGGGGCGAGGGGTTCATATCAGTTCCCCTTTCTGGCGGAGGAGTGACCCCTTTTCATCGTTTCAAATTTTTTCTGCTACTGGCAGAAAAGTTCCAGGGTGGCATGGACTCGACATGGAATATGACGAAATTGGCATAATTTCGTGGTGCCTGCAGGCGGGCTAGCTGTTTATGCTGCTAGTGACAAGCCACTTGAACGAAAATAGCTCCCCAGCACGCATGCCATCCACTAGTTAGGTAGTCACTATACCATATAAAAAAACCAATATTGCGCATGAACTGGAAGAGGCAGCATTGGCCGTAACTGGTATGGTACTCCGTACGTACACAGGGAGCATACAGATAAACTGAGGGTACCCCCCCCCTGCTAACCTGAGAGATCCGTGCATTCTGGAAGTATCTGCGGCCCACTCGATACATATATATGCTACTTTTGTAATGTACTTAGTATAATGGATTTAATACCGGCAGGTTTAATTACCCTTATTTGGTTGGCTGCTATAAGCTGTGGGGCCCGCACCGGCTGTACCGATGGCTACACTAGCCACCCCACTAGCCACCCTATTAGCCACCCTACTAGCTACCCTACTAGCCACCCTACTAGCCACCCTATTAGCTACCTTATTAGCCACCTTATTAGCCACCCGTGGAGCCCGCACTAGCTATACTTATAGCTGTACTAGCCACCCTATTAGCCCTATTTCCTGTGTAGCTACATAGGCTACTTGAATAGGCTAACATATTGTTTAACGGAGATTATATGTACGAATTGTGTAATACAAACTAAATATTGTATCGGGTGGACCGCGAATACCTCCAGCGTGCACGGATCTCTCAGGTAAACAGGGGGGGGGTACCCTCAGTTTGTCGCATCTCTCGTACAGAGGTGGGATACCATGCACGGCGAAATTAGTAATGGTTAGTCGGTAAGAGGTTGATGAGGATGGGACCTCGTGTAGCTAGCTAATCTCTTGAGCACTTACCTGATACCTACTTATTCAATGCCTAGAGGCGAAATGGAGAAACCAACGTCGTTGCGAAAGCGTGACTTGTAGCAATACTGCAGGCCTATACGCCGACTGGCTGAATATATGTGAGTACGTACAAGTAGGCACCAATATAGGACACAGCTAGGTATCCCGATGCCCCGAATGGAGAAGTGAGCGACTCTTGCACACGTGTCGGATCGCCGTGAGCACGCACATGTCAAAAGAGGAAAAGCAGCATGGATGGTCTTCTCATCCCGACAGAATGGACTGGGATTTGGGTTCCGGGTTCTTCCATCCGCGGATGGGACCCCGGGGCCCTGATTGGACGGGGCGGCATGAGCTTCTGGACTGGGCGAATCAGAGGCCGGCAAACGTCTCTCGCCCCCATCCCCCTCACGCATTTTCTGCTGGACGCGTGCACCCTGTTGCCTCCGGTTTGTTCTCTTACCAAGTACGTACCTACCTACTCCGTAGTTTGGCCCTCGAAGCTGAGCAATGAGCAATGACCTACCTACTACCATCATCGGGGCATACTGTACTACCTAGAAGACTAGACTATTCCTTACGTAGGTAGTGGTAGGAGCGTAAGTAGGCTGTAGTCTATCTAGCGCATCCGAAGCTACCGGGCGAGCGGGCTCTTGACGGGCCCGTCTTGGGACTCGCGTTTTGGAGGTGCCATGTCTTGGCCGGCCAGTCACAGCCGTGGGAATCTGTTACCGATGAGATTGCGACGGTGCTGATGACGGCCTCATGCACTAGGGCTCGATGATCTACGTAAGTAAAGCCGTAGTCATACGGCGCCGTAGGGGGACGGGACTTCACGGCGAAAAAAAAAAAAAAAAAAAATGCAACAAAAACAAATGCCTCGCTATGGATATGCTATGGATATACTATGGATATACCGGCTATCTCGTTTGTGAGCACCTCATCCCGTTCGTTATAAGCCAAATAAATGTACCTACCGCCCAGTTACCGGTACGGTACTTGTATGTGAGTGTAAATCTTAAGGTGCTTGATCGCGCTTTGTTGTGTTGACAACCCTGTCAGAGCATCGTGGGCGGAAACCAACCTTCAGCGCTGGCTGTGGCTGTGCCTCCTGGTTGAACGATGCAGAGCTCGCGCACCGATCAGTCTGATTGATTGTCTAGATTAGGTATGTTTTGAGGATTCGTGTGCTCTCCCCGGGTTATTCCTGCTTTATCGCCAATGAAGAAGCGTGGTGTCGGGTTAGGCTGGGGAGGAATAAGCGCTATATTTCTTGATTCTCGGTGTCGTTTGAGTACCAGTACGTAGGTATGCAGGTCAGATTTGATTGATTATCGTACTCCAAACGACCGCCCGCTGCAGCCCATGATCAACGATGGAGGCGATGCTTGGCTGCTGCCTGAGTCACACGCTCGCCCTCCCGGTGTGTTGTAGGTACTAGTAGTATGTGTCTATCTACAAGTATTGCCGTGTCGCAGCCACCCACACACCATATGGGAGTACATTAGATAGTAGAGAAATGGTATAAGCACAGCGGTGTCAGTCATCTCGCTACTACTGTACTTGATTGACAGGGTTGGCATGGATGGATGGGAATAACCAATCCATGGCCGTATTCCATGCCGAGTTCTGGAAGCAAGCAAGGAGCGCACTGTTGCCCGGTCCCCTGGCGCTGCGCTAACTTAGGTACCTAAGGCACACTAAGCATTCCGGTCTTGCCCGGAGCTTGGACCGGCTTTGCTTTTTAAGCGTTACAGCAGTGTCTGTGCCCACTGATGTCCCTGGAAGGGTGTGGAAGCCCCGCACATGGGCTGGGTAGCGGGTAGTGGTACCTTGGCCGGTATGGGAGAGGCCGCACGCAAGCAGGTACCTCCCAGCCCCAGTCCCAGTCCCGCCGCCAGTCAGCCCCCGGGCGGAAGAAACCCACGTCAAAATTATACTGTGACTTATACAGTATACTGCTGGACCTCTTACTTGAACAAGTACAAGTACCTACGTAGACGGTAGCGTAGCGTACAGAGACATGTACTACTATGATCAAATCCCCCAAGCCAGTGGCACTCACTCACTCACTCACACGTAATATTACTATCGACGACTCCCTCCCGTCTTCAGCTTCCCTCCTTTTCCTCCTGTCCATCTAATACAGTTCCAAGAGGTTCGAACATCCTTTTTTTTTTCTATCGCGCGTTTGTTTGACGGCTGTTTTGCTGTCAAATGAACCTGCACCAACCTCCGTTACCTTTCCTTCATGTAAGTCCAGTCCCGTCCCGTCCGTCGTCCTATAGTCAGACCCGTCACGAAAATCACGCCGTCATATTTTTTCCCCGGCGGTTTCCTGCCTCGGATCGGCTGGTCGCCCTCAATTGCGCCACCGACAATATTCCCCCTAATCGCCTCTGCGCCGCGACTCTCACAGCAGTGTCATGTACATCCTGTTGCTTCAGCTCATCAAATGCAGAAACGTTCAAGCAAGCTAACTTGTGTTGCGTGTGGTCGTCTAGTCCCCCTCCCCTCCTGGTGTCCTCTAAATGCCCACCATCTACTCCTCCCTCTACCAGAACTTTGTCCGTCAAGGCTTTGCGAAATCTTTCACCCACGGCTACGCGCAATCCGTCGTAGCTGCTACTCACCCCCATGTTCTAAATACCCAAAACCGCCCTTCCTTCGCTCGACGTGCCAGTCAGCGGATTGGGCGCCTCTCTGCTCTTCAGCTCCAGAGCGCCTTTCACGCCAACGCGAATGCTCTCACCGAGCACCGCCAGGAGCGCCATGGCAGCTTCGGAAACTTGGACGCCTATTTTGAGGCGCTAAAGACGAAGGAGGATGTCACCAAGGAAGAGGACGGCGAGGTCGAACGAGAGTGGATTCAGTTCCAATTCCCGAAACCCATAGAATGGAAGCCGGATGCTGAATCGATACTCGAGGGGCCCGAGGCTGGCCTACGAAGCCCCGATACTGGCCGCGTCGAGAGTGTGCATCTAGGACTCAGTTCGCAAGACGCTCCTGTGCCTGTGGACGTGGACGTGGCATTGGCTCACATAGACGCTGCGATCGAGAAGGAGATCGAGGTACGCGAGCTTCGCGAGGCACTTGAAGACAGCACTACCCATTCCTTGAGAGCCTCGTCTCCGTCTGTCGCCAGCCTTGTTCAGTCACGAGCCGTATCACCTGCAAATGAGAGATCCTCGACGCCCGCCAGTGTTGCTCGTAGTGCCACGCCACCAGTCGACCCCCAGTCTCAGAGCTACGCCGACCATCTTACGAAACTCAGTGAAGATGGGCGCTTCGCTGAGATCCCGGCCGTGTTCGAGGCGATGCTCGTCGCTGACATCAAGCCCATCGCGACCGCTTACAACGCCTTGTTGGTGGCCGCGATCCAGATACCTAGCGAGAAGCACGAGGTTATTTCAAAAGCATTGGACGTATATGCTGATATGATCCGACGTGGCGTCGCTCCCAACGCCGACACGTATAATATCCTGGTGGGCTTACTGGCCGCCCGGTGTCTGGAGGTGAACAGCCTCAAGAAGTCGCTTGATGAGAAGCGAGTGCGATTCGGCGGTATGGACGAGCCCGGCAAGTTTATGTTTGCCTCGAATGAGCTGGAACATGCCATTCTATCCGAAGATGACCGACTTGATTTCGCCTTGAAGCTGTTCGACTCGTCCGTCGCCGCGCACCGGGCAAACTATTCGTCGGAAACGTACCACCAGCTTATCTCAGCCTGCGCCCAGTCCGGCCGAGTCGGAGAAATGCTGCACCTGTTTGAACACATGGAGATGACCGGCACAGTTCCATTCGCCGCTACCTTCCCGTCAATGATCACCGCTTTCGCTAATACCGGAGACTTGGCTAGCGCGGTAGAATGCTACAACGAGTACAAGGAGCTTGCCATCGCCCATGATAGCGGCAAGTACACGCTCAATGACCGACTGGATGCCCAAATCTACGCCGCTGTTATCAATGCCTATGTGATCAATAACAGGGTTGAGGGTGCCATGAGGTTCTATGAGAAGCTCGTGGGAGCCTATGGCGTCCGCTTCGGCGAACTCCACGATGCGGCTGTGAGTGGTGGCTTTGTCAAGGGATTAATATCGCGGGGCATCTATGCGGAGGCTTTGCAATGGGCTAAGAGCGTCGAAGACCAGGCTCGCAATGACAGCTTCGCTGACGTTGCGTCTGCTGCGGCTGATGCTGGTGATCGAGCTACTGCTGTCGCGGCTTTTACAAAGATTCCCGCTACTTACTCGCGGATTGCTGCCCCTGCCATGGCTCTCCTCGCTCTGTGCGTCCGTCAAGGAGATATCATGGGAGCAACAAGCTACTGGCGAATACTCAGTGGTCCGGCTATCGAGGTGAACGCCTTGCTAATCGAGCCGGCAGCCATGTATGCAGTTGCCATGATCGGCTCGGGCCAAGTGGCTGAGGGGTTGACGGAGTCTGAACTGATGTTCCATCGCATCCTGAGTGCCGATGCTAACGCCAGCAACAAGGCTCAGCTTACCGAAGAAGTGGAAGAAGGAGTAGACTTCATCTCAACATACATGTCTGCTCGCGGTATCACTGACCCTCGGGTAATACCCTCTCCAACTAGCTTTGCCCCTCCTCAGCCAACCTTTGCTGCGTCGCCACACCCATCGACGAGGGCGTCGTCTGCCCTAGAGGACAACTACGATCCATATGCCCATACCACCGACTTTAAAGGATCGTCGATTATCTCGGACGAGCTAGAGGGGGCACATGGTCGTAAGGGCCCTCGGCTTCAGGAGGCTCTTAGCCGTTTCCGCAATATGCGGCGCGCGGGGCGTCATCCAAGATATATCACTTACTCCAAGTTGATATCTGCCGCTGCACGTGACGGCAAGATGGATCTTTGTAACGAGATTCTCTCCATGGCGCGATCCGATGTTCCTCTTGTTCCCGAGTACCCCGTTGTTCGGTATGGCTGGTCGTCAATTCTTGACGCCATGGTGGGTGCTTGCCTGACCCTTGGTGAACGCGGATTGGCTGAGCGATACCACATGGAGCTCCTCAACATGGGTGCCGCACCGTCCGCGAACACGTTTGGCCTCTACATCACCACTCTGAAGGACTCAACCAAGACTTTTGATGAAGCTTCGGAAGCCGTGAAGATCTTCCTTAGAGCTAAGACGGAGGGCGTCGAGCCATCTTCGTTCCTGTACAACGCCCTTATCGGCAAGCTAGGCAAGGCTCGCCGCATTGACGACTGCTTGTTCTACTTTGCCGAGATGCGCGCCCTGGGTATCAAGCCGACCAGTGTGACATACGGGACCATTGTTAACGCACTCTGCCGGGTGAGCGACGAGAAATTCGCCGAAGAGTTGTTCGACGAGATGGAAGCCATGCCTAACTACAAGGCCAGGCCTGCTCCGTATAATAGCATGATGCAATTCTTCCTCACCACCAAGCGCGACAAATCAAAGGTCCTTGCTTACTACGAGCGCATGAAGACGAAGGGTATTGCACCCACCGCTCATACGTTCAAGCTGTTGGTCGATGCCCATGCCACCCTCGAACCCGTGAACATGACTGCCGCCGAAGCCGTCCTCGATATGATCCGATCATCTGGCCAGCGCCCAGAGCCTGTGCACTACTCCTCCTTGATCCATGCTCGTGGCTGCGTGCTGCATGATATGGAGGGCGCGCGAAAGATCTTCAATGCTGTGATGAGCGACCCTAGCATCCCCGCTAACGCCTGCCTTTTCCAGGCCTTGTTTGAGGCTATGGTGGCTAATCACCGTGTTGCGGATACCGAGCCCATACTCGCTCAAATGAAACAGCGTCGGGTCGAGCTCACGCCTTACATTGCTAATACCCTTATCCATGGCTGGGCTAGCGAGAAAGATATTGCCAAGGCGGCCTCCGTCTATAACGGTGTTAGCTTTGAGAAGCGTGAACCGAGCACCTACGAAGCCATGACCCGTGCCTACCTCGCGGTCGAGGAGCGCGACCAGGCCCAAGCTGTCGTGGCAGAGATGCTGTCCAGGGGATACCCTAGCGCAGTTGTCAACAAGATTCTGGAGCTTCTCGGCGGCGGGAACCACGAGGCAGCTGTCAGCACTCCCTGAGTTGCCAACTAATTGTTGCTATTGTTGTTTATTACTATTTTCCTTTGTCCGTTCTCCTTTGTCCCTGCTTCTAACGCGATACCCCCTATGTTGAGGAAATAATCTTGGATGGGTTGCTGGTGGGGGGGCTTCGATCGAAGCGGAGGGCCGGTTCTGTTTTTACTTTGCTTATCGATCTTCCTCATTGGGCGAATTTCGTCCCTCGGAGGCGAGGCCGGCGTTACGGGCGTGGGCGATTCCTAAACAAAAACGAGGGTTCGGATCTCGGCATCGGCGGCGAAACGAGCATCAGCCGGCGCGCTGATTATAGACACATCTCCACTTTGCATACATTTTGAAAAAGAAAAGAGAGTTGCATTTTTTTTTCGGGACGCGCGGGACGGGTAGAACCAGGCAAATGGCGGGGGAATGACAGGCGTTGGTAACCGGACAAAAAAGGTTGTCTGGTATTGTTGCCAAGGGTGTTGTCGTTGGGACAAAGGTCAGTCAGTTCATTCCAATAGCGAAGAAGCGAGCATTTTGCCGTTGCATACAAGCGTTGGCGGTCCTGTTGTCCTGTATACTATATGAATTACCTGTCGGCATGTTCATGCTGCGGGTAATATAACCTATTTACAGACATTGAATGTTGTAGTTCAGATGCTCTTGTGCTTTATCATGCTCCTAAATAAGTGAAGCTAGTAAATGCCTAAGTAATCAGTCTCGCGAGCTCTGTAGGTTTTGGGCTGTTGTTCAGGTTGGGCGCGGTTGCATTGTGAGAGTGGATGCACATGCGTTTATCGAGTCACTATCTCGTCGGGTAGTGCTTATCGGATACGTATCCGCAGACTATAGTTTATTCGGTGGGTACCTGCACTCGTTGACCGCCAAAAAGTTGAGTTGGATAGCGCAAGTAACAGCAATTCTGCCGCGCCGTTACAAAACTTCCCCTCCACCACGTCCCGAGCACCCAAACGTCCGCCACCATGTCTGACGGCCTACTACTGAACTTCGACCTCACAGACCAGCCTCTGAAGCGCCAAGTGAAATATACTGGCGGTAGCTGGCGGGATCGCATCAGCGCAAAGCGCAGCGCTAAGAGAAACGGAGACGGCCAGTCGACCGGCACCAATGCCACCCCGCTGGGCACGAGCCGACCGGATAGCAACCGCCCGCCCGCCGACGACGCCGGAAATGACAGGCCTGCCAAGAGGCCGAGGATTCAGAGCAATGGTCACCATGAGCGGCCCGACGTCTCTTCGCGGTCTCTCTCTTACATGACCGGCAAACTGCCGCCCGGGAGCATCAATGCTGGGCCCAGGAACCCCAATCAGGGCAACAAACCGGGCGGCGTAACCTCGAGTCTTTTCACTTCAAACCCGACCCCTAAAACCATCTTTGAGGACCCTGTCGAGGACGTCGAGCCTGCCGCGCCCTCGAATGCGCCGCTCTCTGAAGAGGCTGAGAACTTCCACGCTCTCGGCCTCTCCCGTCGCATCGCCCAGCACCTCTCCACCAAGCTCGAGATGAAGGCACCCACATCCATACAAAAGAACACTATCCCTCTACTTACCAAGGAAGACAGCGACGCTTTTCTCCAGGCCCAGACGGGCTCTGGTAAGACCCTCGCCTATCTCTTGCCCATCGTTCAGCGGATCATGGCCATGAGCCACGGTGAGGATGGGTCGAATACCGGAGTCCAGATCCATCGCGACTCCGGTCTCTTTGCTATCATCCTAGCACCTACCCGAGAATTGTGTAAACAGATTGCGACCGTGCTGGAGAAGGTACTTCGCTGTGCGCCGTGGATCGTCAGTACTACCGTGATAGGAGGGGAAAGCAAGAAATCGGAGAAGGCTAGGCTACGGAAAGGCGTGAATATCTTGGTGGCAACCCCCGGCCGACTTGCTGATCACCTGGACAACACCCAAGTTCTCGACGTTGGCACAGTAAGATGGCTCGTGCTGGACGAAGGCGATAGGCTGATGGAGATGGGATTCGAGGATGAGCTGAAGAGCATCGTGAGTAAGATTCGCAAGGAAGAGCTTAAGAATTCCAACAAGGATGGCGTCAAGTTCGACAAGCTACCACAGCGACGGGTCACTGTTCTCTGCTCCGCCACCATGAAGAGAAACGTTCAGAAACTAGGGGAAATCAGTCTACAAGATGCCGCCCATATCACTGGTGCCAAGTCGGAAAACGACGATGAGGATGCAGCCGAGACCGACGAGGCAGTATTTGCTGCGCCCTCGCAACTCAAGCAGACTTACCTGATCGTCCCCGGGAAATTGCGGCTGGTCACGTTGATTGCGCTGTTGAAGTCGTCTTTTGCTCGCAGAGGGTCTATCATGAAAGCCATCATTTTCATATCCTGTGCCGACTCGGTGGACTTCCATTTTGATCTTTTCCGAACCGCGAGCAACCGGCCTGCATCTTCGGAAAAGCCTACACTAATAGAAAACACTGTCTCGGACGCGGCCTACATCACATCACCAGCTAACCCCACTGTTGCTCTACTCAAGCTACACGGGTCTTTGCCACAGCCTGCCCGTACGGCTACACTCAACGCGTTCCGTACAGCCAGCGACCCATGTGTCCTCATCACAACCGACATTGCGTCTCGTGGACTCGATGTGCCGGCTGTTGATCTCGTTATCGAGTATGACCCAGCTTTCAGCGTGGACGACCACACACACCGCATCGGACGAACGGCTCGTGCGGGCCGACCCGGAAAGGCAGTACTCTTCATCCAGCCGGGATGCGAGGAGGGGTATCTCGAGCTCCTGAACTCGACTACGTCGTCGGTCGCGCCACAGTCGTACGAATCTACACTGCAAAAGGGGTTCTTCACACCCATCACCCTACCCAGAGTCGACACGGAGACGGACCCGCCCACACTCGTCTCCGAGCGGCAGACGCCGAACTCCCGCGCCGAGGCACTGCAGCTCCACATCGAACAGCGCCTCCTCGCCAGCGACAAGGAAGGCAGCAACAGCAAACTGCTCGACTCGGCCCGCCAGGCGTTCCGGTCGCACATCCGCGCGTACGCCACCCACGTGCGCGACGAGCGCAAGTACTTCGACATCACGCAGCTCCACCTGGGACACGCGGCGAAGAGCTACGGCCTGCGGGAGGCGCCCGGCGGGATCGGGGGCGGGCCGTCGGCGAGGAGGACGTTCAAGGCGGGACAGGGACAGCAACAACGCAAGGGAGAGCAGAAGGGCGCGGACGGCGACAAGGCCGCGTCTGGTAAGCGGCGGGCTGCTGCTGACGATGACGGCGATGTTCCGGCTGTCGACGATGCCGCGGCGACGCGGATGCGCGCGAAGATGAGGGAGGTGATGAACGTGGTCAGCGAGTTCAACATTGGCTAATAAAGTGTCGGGGGATAGATAGGGAAGGAGGGCTGGGGTAGGGTAGGGTAGGGTGGCCAGACGATAGTGGTTATTCGGCTGGTAGGGTTGCAGGTTGCAGGTTGAGCCTTGATTTAGAAGATGGCGATGGCCTCCCCCCCTGCTTACCTACTAGGAACGACAGGATGCACGGAGAGAAAGAAGCTCTTCGCAGCTTTGGTAACAGTTTCTGGAAGCGAGATGCAATGATTGCGCTACTAGGTACGGCTACCTATTCATCTCGCTGCTACCTACGTATATATAATAAATATAAGCATTTGACTTGCGCTTGCTGCTACGAAGGCTTTAAGTTGGCGCCGTATCTCATGGTACCTAAGATAGAGAACGGTACTCTAGTACTCTAGTACTCTAGTCTGAACGTGTTGCAAGGAGATGGCTTCGTTTACAATATATACCTTTGATATAACAAGAAACGATTATCATATAAAGGTTCTATAATAAGTACTTAGATGCCATGACCCCCTTTCCACGTGGGACGGAGGTTGGGTTGAACAGGGGGCCAGCGGAATTGGGCCTTGTAAGCTTCTAGAACTGCATATTTATTTATGCTTCTAAAGGGGTGACAGGTACCTACAGATGAGGTACACATCCATGTCATCTCCAATTCACCACCCAATTGGAGTTATCGATACCAGACTGCCCAACTTCCAGTTGAATACCGAATACCGCTATCTTACACAGTATCATCGTCCAACGTGCACAGCTTGCCTCACATCGCCTCGACTCACGCCGAGTTACGCATTGAGCGGCCAGAGGGCAAGAGAGCGAGACACGGCAGCCTTAGAAACAGCTCTAGAAACAGCCGTCTTTCTTGTAGCGGCGCAACCACCCCACGCCGGCCGTTCCGTGGCACTGATCAATCGCCAATGCGCACAGCCAATAGAGTCAGGACCAGTTGAAGACGAGGGCGGCGAGGACGGCGACAACGCCCTCTTCTTCGCCGACCGCGACGGCCGGCCTGACCCATGCAGCCCTTCGACGACGATGCCGCCAGACGCGTCTCATCGCCGCCCATGGCAGCCTCCACCCTGAACAGCCCCAGGGTCCCGACCCGGCAGTCCCTGGGCAACACCTTGCCTCTCTCCCAGTCCGAAGTCACCCTGCCCTACCGACGGTCGCACCCGTCCGCCGCCTCCCTCTACGCCTCCACCTTCTCGCCGCCCGGCTCGCGCTCGCAGTCCCCCGTCGGCAGACCGTTGTCGGTGCGGACCACCGCCAGTTCCGTGTTCGGCACCACCCTGAACAATGGCCTTGCCTTGGCTGCCGCCGCCGGCAACAGCCCCAGCGACCCGCTGAATATCATACTGCGCGCCTTCGTGCCGCATGTTGCCGTGTACGCCTCGGAGGACACCGACCTCCTGCTGGCTGCAAAGGGGTTTGAGCGTGGGCTGTGGGAGCTCCTGCGGCCCTTTGGTGAGCGCATTCAGGGCAAGGTCATCATACGCGACAGCAACGGGTCGAGCCGTACCTACGAGGACTACTCGCTACATTTCACACCGTTTGGCGAGGGCATAGCGCACCCCGAACCAGTCTCCGCGGGGCTCGTGGGCGCTCAGGCTCCGCGAGTCAACGGCACATCAGAGAAGCCAACCAAGTCTACGCGGCCCTCGAAAGGCGGAACTACCATTGCAGAGGTCGAGGCCGTAGTAGACAAGCATCTCACCTACGCAGAAGAGTCGTTCTTTGGCGTGCCTCACAGCCCTACAAGCCATGGATTCGGCGCTGATGCACCTTCCCCATACCACGCCCTGTACCTTCGTAGGCTGTTATCAAGCCTGCCATTGGTGCCCCACGAGACATTTGCGCACCCGGTTGCCTGTGTGATGGCGATAAGTTCGCGGAACCAGGCCCCAATAGACACGCTGAGGCGTCTATATACGGAATCAAGCACCGGGGAGAGACGGCTACCGCCCTGGGTGGACAGCGAGTTCTTGAGATACTACGTCCTCGTCCACGATGAGGAAAAGGACGACATAACGAGATCCATGTCGCTCTTCGATCAGATGAAGCGCAATCTGGGCCTGCATTGTCACCTGCTTCGCATAAGGGGCAGCCGGAGCTTAGCCACCGACGACGACAGCACCCCACTGCCGAGATGCGAGTGGATGTCGGCGGCCGAAGAGCTAGTCGACCTCAGGAAGAGCGAGGACCTCGAGGGGTACGAGGATCCTACAAAATACATTTTCGAGTCCGACGCGACGGCGATACGCACTTTTATACGTGAGATGGTGACCCAGTCCATCATACCCACGATGGAGCGTCACGTCTCGGTGTGGAATGACCAAGTGGCGTCGAAACGGCGGGGGATAACCGGGCGCTTCGTCGGCCTGACGCGGCGCTGGGGCTTCAGCACCAACTCGCGGGCCTCGGGGTCCGGTTCGAGTTCCGGGAGCAACTATGACTCTCTCGGTTTCTACCAGTCGGACACGCCCGAGGCCGTCATGCGCAAGCTGGCCGACTACGCCTTCATGCTGCGGGACTGGAAGCTGGCGCACTCGACCTACGACATCCTCCGGGGTGACTTCCAGAACGACAAGGCGTGGCGGTACCACGCCGCCGCCAACGAGATGGCCGCCCTCAGCCTCCTCATCATGCCGCAGGGGCCCCTCCCCGCCCGGGCGCGCGCCGAGGCGCTCGACGCCATGTTCGAGGCGGCGCACTACTCGTACCTGACGCGCTGCGGCGCGCCTTACGGCGCCGTGCGCTGCCTCACCCTCGGGCTCGAGCTGCTGCGGCTGCGCGGCGGCGGCGGCGCCGACGACGCCGCCCGCTGGGGCGTGCGGCTGCTCGAGAGCAAGGTGCTCGGCCCCGTCGGCGACGCCCTCGCCCGCGAGCGGCTGGCGGCATGCCACGCGGCGCGCGCCGGGGTCGGCTCCGGCGCCTGGGGTGCGCGCCGCCGCAAGGCCGCGCTCTGGCGCGTCCTGGCCGCCGAGGCCTGGCTCGCGCAGGCCAAGTTCCTCCAGGCCCAGCGCTGCCTCAACGAGGCGCGCGCGGCCTACTCGGACCTCCCCACCCACGGCGACGACGGCGGCATCGACGGCTTCGCGCACGCCGCCGCCTTCATGCTGCGCATCGGCCAGGCCCTCAACGAGCACCTCGAGACCGCGGACCGCCGCGCAGCCACGGCCCGCGGCGACGGCGACGGCGACGAGAGCGGCAGCGGTAGCGGAGCTGAGGACGAGGATGAGGATGAGGGCGAGGACATCGACGAGGAGAGCGAGGCGCTGGATGGCGGCGGGGAGGCGAGTAGGAGGATGAGGAGGAGGAGGGCGAGCTCGCTCGGCTTCCACGGCGCCGCGAATCTCGAGAGCGCGCCGCTGAGGGCGCAGCAGATGGAGGGAGAGAAGGAGGAAGACCACCACAATGAGGAAGATGACGATGACGACGGGGACGGGGACGAGGTAGACGTAGAAGAGGAGCAGGACCGGGTGCGAGAACGGGAGCTGCAGGGCGCGAGCGAGGCGAAGGATGACTTTGGCTAGAATATACTGCGTCAAAATACAAATTTACATAATGCATACATACATACATACATAGATAATGGGGCTTTCTCCTGTCGAGAGTAATACTTAAGCTTTTTTAATTAGTTTTTTTTTTTCTTTCTGCCTGTGCCTGCCTGTCCGCCTGCCTGTCTTCCTGCCTGCCTGCCTGCCTGCCTGATCGTGATATTGGGCTATGCGTGTTGAAGTCGGTATCATGTTTCAATAAGGTTCAAATGAGCAAATAGGTATTTTTTATCAATTAATCGGGTTATCATTTCTAATTATTTTAAACCGCCTGAAGCCAGGAACTCAGATAGGTATACGAGACAATCAAGCAAAGTAATCGAGGTAGAGAGAGTCAGGAGCTAAAATAGTGATATTTTGCATTTTTATTCTGTAAGATAAATAAACTTCGACATATACTATCCATCGAAAAAAAGAAAGAAAACAAAAAAGATGTCCGAAAATTTCTCTTGCCAAACACCCACCCATCATCCCGAAGGAGGTTGATCTGCCCAATATAGGTTAAAAGATCTGGATGTCCGGCCTTCTATAATCGTGGAGTCCCCCGAAGGGGACGGGGTCTTCTCTACCAACGTTCCGTTCAGGACTGATCCTAGAGGGATGCCAGCCCTGGCTATCCGAGGATAGCACCGTTGGGGGGGAGGGGTGTTATCATGTGAATGGAGGAGAGGGGGAGTCGAATGGTTGGTTACGTAGCAATAGTCACGCCGTCACGTCCACCCGCGCAGAACAAGGCACGAGCTGTCATGAGAAAACATACCTGGACATTCCTGACAAGGGGTATCTGAGTGTTGGTCTCTGTCTCTGTCTGTCTCTAAGTTTTGCCTTTTTCCGTCAAAGTAAAAAAAAAGCATAGGCTGCGAAGCTTCGCCATATTACCTCCCAAACGCCATGCTGGAGTCAAACGCAAGGAGCCTGTTCTCATGTCTCATAATGTACAATAATCGAAGCTGCATGTAAGCAACCAAGTGTGGCCGGCACTCTCGTCGAAGGATATGCTCTGTTGGCTGGTCTAGTCCAACATGTGCTGGAATAACGGGGAGATGGACTCGCCGTAGTGATTGCGCCGAATCGCTTCGGACAACAGGAATGACAGATCCAGAATCACCAACTTACTCGCTTCCTTGGCTTTTCGCTCGGGAATGGGAAAGCTGTTGGTTACAATGATCTGGTCGATGCAGTCACATGCTTGAAGTTGCTCCAGGCAGTCGCCGCCGAAAACACCATGTGTGGCCATGCAATAGACCTTCTTGGCTTTGCCTCGCTTCTTGACCGTCTCTGCAGCGGCGATCCAGGAGCCAGCTTTGTCAATCATGTCATCCACAATCAGGACGGGGCAGTCCTTAACATTGCCGACCAATGTGATCAAGTGCTCGACCTTGGGGTCCTGGAGTTTCTCCTCTTCCTCGTCAGACGAATCTCCCACCTCGCCCGAGCCACCCAGGGCGTGCGGTTCGGTAGTAAAGAAGGACGACGCGCGTGACATGGTCATGGGGTCTTCATCTGCTCCCTGGTAGGATTGATTGCCATCCGCTTCTGAGTGGCTCGGTGAGACGAAGTCATCAGGTACAACATGACCCTGGACGAGCCGTACGTGCGTCACTTCTGGAGCACGCTGATCGTTGTACTCCAGTGTCTCTTCTTCTTCTCCTTCTGCTTCTTCTTTGACTTCTTCTTTGACTTCTTCTTTTTCCTCTTCCTGTTCCTCATCAAGAGCTTCCTCAATTGGGGATGCTTGAGACGAAGCGTGCAATGCACGGGCATATGGGGACTGAGTCAGGTCGCGGGTGCGCAGAGGTGGAGCAACCACTCGTCTCGGCGATCCTTGCGAATCTGCCACGGAGCGAGACGGAGGGGTCACACCATTGACGCTTGCATTGGCAGCCAAGTCGCGCCCTGCAGGGTCACCCGTAGGAGGAGTCCGGCGAACCCCACTCACGTACGTGGCACCATTACCATACCCGTCGAGTTCCCTCATAATCATGCTTGCCGTCATATTGGTGGCTCTTTTTCGGTCCGTGGTGACCAGGCCGAAGTTGAGCTTTAGGGCATCGGCTAGCGAGGTAACCCGCTTAGTTCCGCCGGCATTCTTGGATACGACAACGGCCTCTTTCCAATTAGGGATATTGAGACGCACCCAACGGGCAATCAACGGCTCTGCGTGCAGATTGTCGACTGGACACTTAAAGAAGCCTTGCATCTGCGAAGCGTGCAGATCCACGGTAACAACGTGCTTGACGCCGGCAACATGGAGCAGATTGGCTAGCATGCGAGCCGTGATGGCGCCGCGGTGCGACTTCTTCTTGGACTGGCGGCTGTAGGGGAAGTACGGGAGAACAGCTGGCGCGGGAGATGGAGGGTCAGCGATGGCAGCAGGGCCGGGAGGCGCAGGGAGGCTCACCGGTGATCTTATTGGCGGAACCTCCTTTGCATGCCGAGATCATAATAAGCAGCTCCATGATAGTGTCATTGATGGTGGGACTACCGGACTGGACGATGAAGACATCCTTATCACGGACACTGGTCAGGATGCGAACACTGGTTTCGCCCTTGGCAAGATGTCAGCCAGCCTGGCACGGCTCGTGGGCGGGAGGCGGAAGACGGGAGGAATGGGGATGGATGGTAGGTCATGGACAGCAGGACGGGAGCGACATAGAGGGAGAGAGGGAGAGAGGGAGCGAAGGGGAGAAGGGGAGAGAAACAAGGCGGCAGGCAAACGGGCTGGAGGCAGCAGAGGGCAGCGAAAACCACGTCCACTCGCGCGCGGAGGTCGGGCAAGGTTTTTGTCAACGCACATTGGAGAATTGAGACAGGTCGGCCTCAGCCGTGGCCATTCCCAGGTTCTCGCATATCTTGCCCGTCAAGGCGGGACACGAGCTGCCCGAGAATACCAGCGTGCCTCTCATCTTGCGGGGAGGGGGGGACGAAGTTGACTGGCGAGCGAGGGAAGAAAGAGGAAGGGAATAAAAATAAAAAAATGGAGGAAGAGTTGTATTGGAGGGGAGAAAATTTATGGGTTGAGCAAGGCACCGAGCTAACCAGACGTGGGTGGGCAGGCGGACCCGGGTGGGGGTTTCTTCAGGTACCTACAGCTACCTAACGTACTACAGGGGTTGGTAGGTACCTTACATAACAAGGTGTACGTGGGGCAGTCAACCCCCACTTAGATACTTAGTATCCCGCCTAGGTACTTAAGGTACATCTGAAGCCTCTGAAGCCCCTGTTAGTGTGTATACACGCTATATACATACATCTGAAAGTCCTCTCTCTCTTTTACAAGTGACACATTAGAAATGAAGCCTGGGATTGTGATCGTTCATTTTTCTTATCTTTTAACGCCTAAGCCTCTCATTCACTTAAATTTCTCTTCACGCTAAGCTACGCAACTAGCTGGCACACACCGTTACACGTTCGTTAGTCTGCCCGCCGGCTCGGACTCGACACGATGGGCATCCACGGACTCAGTTCCGCCGTACGTCGATATGGCGAACCCAGCCGTCTCAGTGGTGATACGGTCGTCATCGACGGGCCGTGCCTGATCTACCAGATACTAGACGGGTGCATAGGCCAGATACCATCCGCTAACGGCTTCCTTTGTTATCCTTCCTATTCGACGCTCGGCCAGATGGTCGTGGGATGGCTCGAAGCGCTGCGGCGACACAACGTCACCGTGTAAGAGAAGCGCCGCGCCGCGCGCCCGTCTCGGCTTGAGTTCAACCACCTGTTGCTAATCGGGCACCGCAGTCGGAAGATATACTTTGACGGCTATCTGCCCCCGAGCAAGTGGCGGGTGAGACAAGAGCGACTGCTGCGCCAGTCCCAGACCATGAAGGACTTGCGTATTCTCCATCCTCATGGGTCGCCCAGGCTACCAGCGGACGCTTTGGAGATGATGAGCCCCGGGCTCCCTCTGACCCAGCATAATGGCAACTCGCCGCACTCTTCTTCGCTGCCAAAGCCCCCTTTCCTGGTCCCCGCTACTATCGAGATCCTCAGAAACTGCCCCATCTGGGGCCCGCGTGTTGAAGTTGTTTCCGGCGAGGCCGACATGTTCTGCGCTGACGATGTTCGACGCCACGGGGGCGTGCTCCTCTCAAACGACTCGGACCTGCTCATTACTGATCTGGGCCCTGATGGTACCATGTCTTTCTTTTCCGACATTGTCGAAGATGCATATCAAGGGTTAGCGACTCGCAAGTTCTCATTACGTATCATAAACGATGCTTGGGGCTTGAACCACTCGAGCGGTTTGCCTCGTGTTGCCTTTGAGAAGGTGAATGGCTGGGTCAGTTATGAAAAGGCAATACAGATGGTGAGGAACAATAATGTCAACCACGACTCGTCTAATTTTCGGAGATTTATGGAGGAGTACACCATGAAGGAATATCTGCCAAAGGACCACCCTGTACAGGGCATACTTTCCAATCTCGACCCACGGATATCTGAGACCGTCATTCAGACTCTTTTACCGGACGGTAACGGGACCACGCCACTTGCGGCTGGTGGCAAGAACGCGCGCGGTCCAGAGACGTTGGCTATGTTCCTACCTATCATGATCGAGGTGAGACTGCCTCTTCTTTGTATCCTGTGGGGTTTACACCGAGAGCAGAGGTTACGTACTCATTTTATCCCCCCCAGGTACCCATGAATCCCTCTTCCAGGAGACCAGTTACTGACCTTATAACAATTTCGAGCAGGACCGGAGCAGAAAAAGCTCTTGGACTATGAGCACTGATGTCCGCCAGCTTGCGTATGGTATCCTACAAACTTTCGCCGTTCATCCATCCCCAGCTGTAATCGAATATCGCTTGCTTGAGGCGTCCAATTCGTCGATGGGTAGGTATATCGACGTGTTGGAGTCGGGAGAGACTCTCGAGCAATGCACTCTCCTCATAAATACGCTCAAGCAACTTATAGAGCGCATGCCCAGTATCAATATGCATTGGCTGGCATTTGCCATATATCAAGACATCGTATGGTCGAGATCCGAACAACGGTCACCCTTATCCGCCTCTCTCCTTAGTAAAAATAAACAAAAATCCAACAATGCGGATGAGTGCTCATGGAATATGATCCACTTCACTGCCCAGGTACACGCTTCGCTCTACTCTCTGAGAATGGTAAAGCAGACCTTGGAAGTTGCCGCGTCGCTCCGCACAACTCTACCGACTCCGATGCGAGAACTGCTTCAAAATCTCAGCGCTCTACCGACGCTTGCAGAATGGCCGACGGTGGAAAATCTGTCGCAAGCACTGCATACTGCCGGCGAGGCCAATGTCCTCTCTGCCATCGCAGATATACTGGGCATACCGGAGATTGAGAAGAACCCGGCGCCATCATTGGATGCCAAACGACGGTCAAAAAAACGGAAAGAGGAAAGTGGTTCGTTCAGGAGCGAAAGGAGGACTAAGCGGCCGGCATCTGACAATCCTTTTGCCATCTTAAGTGGCTCGGGTGAATGAAGAATCACAATGAGCATCTTTATAATCTTTATAATGAATGTACAGTAGAAACACTCTCGACATTCGGCTACTCTATGTACTTGAAGAGCCGATGAATGTTCCCCCCTACCGCTGCCATGCTCGAAGTGCCAGTCCTGGGACACTACCTTTGGTCCATTTTGGCACATTTCCCCCATGTGACACTGGGGGACATCAATCTGGGACGGCATTGGACACCGACATGATTTCCGGACTACCTAGACGTCATATAGTAGCACTTCAAGCTTATAGCCATGCGTAGGAACTTATTTATCTTCTGGGGTTTAAATTCGTCTCGCGGTATAACTCGAGATGACAACCACACGGCCTCTCTTCATACTGTTCCTCTATGCTGCTATCTCCTCTTCATGGTACAAACACTTATAATCCTCCTAAGAAGGCCGCCTACTAAGGCATTCTTCCAACTCCACTCTGCTCGAAATCTTGATATCATCAGGGTAACAGCGAATCCTTGCGGATCCTATCCCGACAAGGACCACTCCAATAGCATTACACGTCAGCCCAGCAATGCTTTAATACATAACGAGCAGACGGCGAAGAAACGGCAGTAAAAAGCTTCATGGGGTGAACAGACTGACAAGTTCATTCCTTGAGCAGGTGGTTATGCCAAATTATTCCGACAAACAGTTCTCTATACACAATCATCTGACACCGACTTTTACAGGAACCCAGTAGTTAGAGTTAACTACTAGAACCCAACTCAATCTTGCCTTCTCGCGGTGCAACAAAGCACATGCCGTCCCCCATCGCAGTAGTTTTTTTTCGCCAATGACAAAACGCCCCGAACAATAATCTCTCTTTTCTTTTGCCAGCAATTTTTACACCATCGCGACGACCTCGTTACCATTGTGTATCTCGTCCAGCAGCGACATGAACTGCCCCTTCTCGCGCTCCTCCTCCTGCGCCTTGACGTCCGCCAGCAGGTCCTCGGTCGCGGCGCCGGCGGCCTTGATGATGCGCCAGGCGCGGCGGAACTCGTCCCGTACGGCCACGATGCCGTTGTGCGTCACCGTGCGCGCGACGTTGTGGTCGAGCTCGAACGGGTCCTCGATGGCGAAGAGGAAACGGTACCGCACCTCCTTGACCTCCTTCGGCTTCTGGGTCTTTTGCTGCTGCTGCTGTTGTTCGCTTTCCGACGGCGACGGCCGGGTCGCCTGTCCCTGCAGGTTTGTACCGCCGTTTAGCGACGGGGACCGGGTTGTCGTGGCATCCAGTTCTGCCGGCGTGTGTTGTTGTGCGCCTGTCTGTGGCTCTATGACGGTTTTGGCTCCAGTCCACCCCTTCTCGTCCTTGGTCAACAAGCCTCCGTGTGTACGGAGGCTGATGACGTCTCTACCCCAGTTGAAGCCCCTCTTGGGAAGAGAGGCCATCATCTGGTTCTGTGCGTAGTACTCGAAAAACCCTCGCAAGAGGGCCCCGAGTGAATCGTGGTTGTGATTTAGTTGTTTCTGATATGCCAGGTTTTGGATCAATTGCTCGTCCCTCCAGAAGCGAATGTCGCGCCCTCGGCACGTCGTGACGCCTTCAATGGGTTGGGGGAGAAGACCCGGGTCAGGCGTACCAAGTTCTTGGAGGTTTGGGCAGACGAATGGCTCTACAACGTTGACAAGGTAGTGCAATACCATTAACACGTAGCCGTAGCTGCTAAGCGTTCCACGATACGGCGTATTGATGCCGCGCGCTTTCGCCCAATGCTTGACGAAGAGAACTAGAGGCCGCACGCGGGAATCGGTGCAGGAATAGCATCGTAGAAGTGTGGTATTGTGTAGAGCTAGATGGGCCGAAAAGTTGATATCACACTGGACGCCAACGCCTTTCTTGGGAAACTCTAGGCTGTCAGTGAATCTATCCTTTGGCTTGTTAGGACTGAGTGTTGCTGGGTCTGTAAGCTGCCTAATGCTATTAAGCACACCCACTTCATCTTGCATGATTGGGACGAAGTACTCGAATTCGATGGGCCGATTTATTGAGCGTATGGGTTCTCGACGGAGGATAGCCAGGTATCTTTGAATGATTGGGAAATCTTCGGGGCGATACTGTCCTCGTTCCATGGCCCTTTCATAGTCCGCCGCGAGGTGGAGTGACTTTTGTTTTCTGGCTACTGTCCTAAGGCTGTGCGTTCCACTCATAGCGACAAAGTCGCGAACACCACGCCTTATCTTTTCATCCCTAATCCCATCAACGTAAAGTTCAATTACGCGAGGAGGAACATCACCCCCAGAAAATGAGGGATATCTGGACAAAGATGACGCAATTTTACTGGCTCGACCATGGTACTGCACGGGTGATTCATACTGGTCTTGTCGAAGCTCCATGATTTGCACGAAAGGAATCTGGCGCAGAGCTTCGACGGCTACTTGGAGCTCCTTATTGAACCACAAAGGATTGGTACCGAAGTTTTTACTGTATTGTAAGTCCTTCCATTGCCGAATCTCACGTTTGTACAACAGATCAAACTTCTGGTCACTTGGGGTTGACTGCATTGTCTCCAATAAACACACAATTTTCTCACCCTCGACCATCATGTGAACACCAAAGAGAGACCGGTAATTGGTCAACTGACTCGTATCTCCAACGTGGAAAGAAGGGTAAGCCAACATGCGACTTCTTAACGCGGTGTCGCACAGCCCCTTGACAAAGGCGCAGGCCACCTTGTCGAGAAGGATGAAGTCGGCTTCGGTAAAGTCTTTGAGGTTGGAATAAGCGATGTCACGGATATGCAAATCGCGCAACAAGCGTTTTGCGCTACTGTAATAACTGGCCAGTGACTGATTCGAGGATTGCCTGAGGGAAAATGATTCCCCTTCGGATGGTAGGACAGTGACGCTACCTAACGATGGCTCTGACATCTGAAGTTTTGCGGTGGGTTGTTTTGGCTCGGGTTCTACCCTATGATTGGAGCTTGGGGAAAGGTCGGGGTCATCGATGGCGTCGTCATCGGGGTCTTGCTCCTCCTGGTCCATTCCGCTCTCCCATTTCTTCCTGGCATCCAGTAGGCTCTGCTGAAGAGCTGTGCCAGGCTTTTCACAAAGTTTGATAATGGGGACACGTGTTTTTGTTAACAACCGAGCTCCAAAACCAGCATCAAGGAGTGCCTTTTCAATAAGACGAGGTATTGGCGATTCAGGAGAGTCAGGCGGAGGCCGTGACATGGGTGACAGAAGACCAAGATCCATATCGGCAGCTTTCGTCGCGAACCCCGAAGCTAGACTGCCAAAGCACTTCAGCTCCACGGTTTGGGGACGGAATTCGTGAGCACCGTTCCGAAGTTCATGGAGGCCAACAATACCCTGACAGATGGACTCGACTTGCATTCGGAAGTTCTCCTTTTCGGCAATCTCGCTGGGCCCAATTTCAGCACCCAGAATAATTGGCCAGGCGAGTTGGTCGAGAAAGTTGGATTGGCTCTCTAGCTGTGCAGGACTGAAGACAGCTTGCCTTTGGCCCCCCTGGTTGTACAAGCCAGGGTGAGGTTGAGAAGAGTGACGGTAGCCTCCACGCGGAGGGAAGGCGTCCACTGAAAGGCCATGATGGCCCCCGGACAGGCCACGAGAGTTGTGAGGCTGTTGATGGCCCCAATCTGACTGATGGGTAAAAGAGGCCGTGGCAGGTTCCGCATAGCCCCGCCGTGGCCGCGTATGGGGATAGGCGCCGCGGGGTGCAGACCGATCTTGAAAGTCCCTTGGCGATGCTGAAGTGTATGAAAGGGAGTCTTGCTGCAGGCCATGACCAAAAGACGACGAGCCACTGTAGTGTTGATTACGTGTGTATTGGGGTGAGTTGGGATGCACCGGGCCTCTGACATCGATGGGAATTGACAGCTCAGCATTCATCTGGCGGCGCTGTGCCTGGTTAGGGCGTCTCTTGGCGCTCTTGGGCGCGGGATGGCGAGCATTGGAATCTGGGTGGCTAGAAGGCAGAGCACCTCTGGGCGAAGCAACGCTCGAGGGCCCCGGGTTGGAGTTGGAGTTGGTGAGGATGAGACCGCGGAGGCGATCCTCAAGCGGCCCGACTCCCGACTGCATGATGCCGCGGGATTACTAAACCACTGGCTCCAGAAGTAAACAATCACCACGGCTAGCAAGGATGAGGCGAGCTCAGGCTGCTGGACATGGTGCCGAAACGACGGAACAAATTGGTCTACAACATGAAGCTGGGCTGGAATTCTCATGCGGGTCAATACTTTGTTCGGATGCCTGGGCAGGACCTAGGACACCTACTTACCTCGTTGTATCCCTCTTTCAAATCTCAAGAGGTGATTGAAGAGGTACCAGGTAACGAAGAGAATGGAATACACGGGCGTTGTAAGGTAAGTACTTTAGTAGTATGGAGGGTAAGTAAGGCTCAACCTCGTGTAGGGGTTCGTAGGTTAGCCGTTTGATTGGCCCAAGGCATTTCCAAGGCTGCGGTGCTGTGCGGGGGCGTGGAGATGAGAATAGGTACCTACAAGAGGTACAAGGACTGTATCATGCAATAAACAGTACACTTCTGCATACCAGTAGTTATAAGATCTCCGCTGTTGACAGGTAGGTGATAGGTAGGTAGACTCGATGAGTTACACAGAAGCGGCGTGAATCCGTCAAGTCTACATTTTTTTGTAGTTAATCGTAAGAGGCATATAAGCATATGGAAAGTTTACTCGAGAGCAGGTGTAGGGGAAGTACCTCTACCTCAGGTAGGTACCTATCTACTATGTATGACTGCAGGCTCAGATTCCGCCCAATGACGTTGCCCAGCATGCACGGGGCCGGCAGATACAGCACTAGACTAGACGTGCTGTTGCCTTTGTCATCTGCTGGGCAGTACACCACTACGCTAACCTCAGGCAGGTACTCGTTGTCGGGTTCAGCCACTCAGAACCGCGCCGCATCCGACTACCACCTCCCTTGCTAGGTACGACATACCGGCTACCTACACTTTACACACTTTACACACTTTACTCATTCATCCACGTCTTCATCAGTCGCCCATTCGCCGTATCGCTAGCATCCGGCTTGTGTACCATGAGCGCCTTGGTCGCTTCGATTGACGCATAGACGGGTCGCGCAAAATCCTCTTCCCGAGCATACCACCTCGGGCTTGGGCGGTCCTGCAATCCGGTCCAACGAGCAAGAACGCGACCGCCACTACGCCCACGCCCACGCCCACGCCCACGCCGACGAGTCTAGGATATCATCGCACCTCGCACGTACCACTGGTTATCGATAATCCGTGGTTGCCTCTACCGATGCTCGCCAGCGCTTCCTAGCACTTCCTTGGAACCGCCGGTAAAGTTGTTTGCCCAAGCCAACATCACGCGCGCTTGCCGAGCATCACGAGATACAGCACTCGGCAACCATGAGCACCTCACCATCTGGTGGCCCTAATGGCCAGAAGCCCACGCCTCCCACGGGCGCGCCCCGTTTGCGCCGTCCACAGAATACCGCCAATCCCATGGTGCCTCGCAAAAAGCCTCCGCCTCGATCAATCCCTCCAAAGACGACCCTGCCCCCCAGAGACGCCGGCATGGCCAAGCTTGCTGGGAGTGCCAAGCCAATTCCACAGCCCACCAAGCCGGTCTCGCGTTTTGACGACCAGCGAACTAAGAATGGCGGCTGGTCGAAGCCGTTACCCGAAGGCGGTCAGGAATTTCCGCTGTTCGTTACCAAAAAGGCGTTAAAAGAAGATATCCGTTTCCACGTTATGCGATTTGCCCCCAATCAACGGGGCGTCAGGCAAGCCAAGATCGACCCCGCCGATCAGGAACATTTCCCTCGCCCCGTGACGCTGCAGCGCCGCGACCCGAGACAGCCGCCGCCCGGCCATAAGGAGAAGGAGGAGGAGCCTGTCGAGCAACCTCCGACCAACTCCGAGGAAGCTGAGAGGCAGGCTCAACTGAAGGCACAGAGAGACGCTCAGCGCGCATTGGATGATGCCCAAAAAGCCCCCGTCCTCAAGGACGCCGAACGAAAACGGCAGCAACAAAAAAACAAGGACGAGAAGAAGACGGGCACGCAGATTCACTATCAACCACGCACCGAAAAACAGAAGAAAGAAGCAGAAATCAGGTACGAGGAGGCCTTACCTTGGCATCTGGAGGACGCCGATGGGAAACACATCTGGGTTGGACAGTATGAAGCACCACTGTCGGGTCTCAAGGTCGCTATGGTCCCTTACCCAGAGACCGGAGGTTACCGCATGCTGCCCTTGGAGAAGTGGTACAAATTTACGCCCAAGCGAGCCGCCTTCCAGCATCTAAGCATCGAAGAGGCGGAAAAGCTCATGGGAAAGAAGGCGGCTCCTACACGTTGGGCTATTAGGGACTCCGACCGAAATAAAGCCGCAAATGCCCGAGAGGAATCGCGAAGGATCATGTATGGGCCAACAGCTGTCAAGCAAGAGAGCTCTACCTTTCAGCAGGCTTCTCGGCGAGAGAAGATGGAGCACGACGATATCGACATGTCTGGTGACGAATTCCAGGACGACGATGAGACGGCCGGTTTCGAGCCCGACAGAGACGAGGATACCAAGGACTCGAAGGACAGAGTACGGCGCGAGCAACTTGGGGCGAATTTGTTTGGAGACGCAGATGAGAAAGAAGTCGAGAAAGAAGAGGCTGAACTTCAGAAAGAAGAGGAGGTCAGGAAGCTGTTTGGGAAAGACCTGAAGAAGGCGCTACGTAAACGTGACAAACAGTTCCAGTATGACAGTGACTCTTCTGGCCGAGATCCCTTTGCATCATCATCTGTAAGTCACCCCTGGTATGATCTACCTCTCACTTCGGCACTAATAACTGTATGAACAGAGCGAGTCAGGTTCTGATTCCGAGAAGGAGGACGAGGAAAACAAAGCGGACAAAGACAAGAATGGTGCCGGGCCGTCCTCTAAGGGACCGGGCACGCCTCAAGGCAAGAAAACGGCCGCCGATGCCGTGAAGAAAGGCAAATCTCTCAAGCGGCCGGGTTCCCCGCTAGGCTCGGACTCCAGTGGCAACGAGTCGACGCGCAACAAGAAGAAGAAGAAGCTTGGACCTAGTAACTCGGTCACTGGCAGCCGCAGCGCCACGCCTCTGCCCGGTGGGCAATCTGGGCGGGGAGCTGGATCGACCAGCGATGGAGAGGCCACGGCTGGCGAAATGTCGGACGGGGCCGGGGGTAGGATCGGGCGCCGCCCACATTTGGGCACCGGTGCTAGAAATACGCCCACGGGCTCCCGGGCTGGCAGCCCCCGGGCAGGTTCTCCTAGTGCTGGGCCCACTCAAGAGCCCCTGAAAGCTATCACATCCCAGGAGATTTTGGACGCGTTACCACCCCTCCCCAACGGCATTACTATTGGTGGATTACTCAGGATGTTTGACGACCGCGTTGATCGGGAGGGCCACCTCACGAGAAAGGAGTGGCTTCAGTTGGTGAAGGAGAACGCTGTCTTCAGCCAGAGCGATAAGTTGCTGCGCCGCAAAACTTAAGACTGGCTTATAAGGATTTGCTGTCTGCAGCCGATTGCGTCGATTGCGCTGATGGGCAACGTACTGCCAATCCCAACCTCTCTGCCTTTCCCTATTTGAGGCATGGAATCAATCATGCATTAAACTGGTAGTTTACTCGCACAAGAATCATTCTACGTCAGAAGTGCCACAAGGGTCGCTGTAACCCTTACAACCTATTCCTAGAAGAGGTGTTTGGTATTAGGGGCCTGTGACAATCCTCCAATCTAATAGAGATGGAATATCAATACTAAGTAAGGCCCTTGTTACGCCTTAGCGGCCTTTATGTAATACATCGTACCTAGGTATTTTCAAGCCAGTACACAAGGCAACCTGCAGTTCTGTATGGTCATTTTAATAAATCATAAAAGGGGTATAATTATGCTATGTGTGATCGATCTCAACGCCTAGTGGACAGGATCTATTCATCCATCTGCCACGAGTAGTCCAGATCCTTGTTCCTCTCACGCCGGTTGATCGCCTTGAACCTCTCTGCCTCGAAGCCGTTACTCCGATCGACGCCGTCCCACCTGTAGCCCGGCGGGATCTGGTAACGGTTCGGCGCCCACGCGCCCTTGTAGACCGGCCGCCCCTTGTTGACCCTCCTACTACTACCCCCCTTGCCCCCGCCGCCAGCCGCCGCGGCGTCCTCCTTCGGCTTCACGAAGGCGGCCATGGTGTCGCCCCAGCGCACCTGGGCCTTGAGCTCGGCGTTCATCTCGGCGTCGTCGGCGTGCCGCGCGACGGCCATGACCCGGGCGTCGTCGAGGCGCTCGCGCCGCCGCCGCGCCTCGTCCCGCTGCACGTCGCCGCGGAGCGCGAGCTCGGCCTCGTCGCGCCGGCGTGCCGCCTCCTCGGCCTCGCGGCGCAGCTCGGCGCGCCGCATGCCCACGTCGACGCGCCGCCCCGTGGCGTCGCGGTAGATGGTCTCGGCCTCGCCCCCTTTCTTCCCGTGCTTCCCGCCGGCGGAGCGCTCGAAGTCGGCGCGCTCGGCCGCCCGCCGCGCCGCTAGCTGCGCCGACACCGCCGCGCCCGTCTGCAGGCCCGCGTACGTCCCGTCCGACATCATGATGGGGGGCGCGTCATCGCCGCCGTTGCCGTCGGCGTCGCCCGCGGCCGCCGCGCTGTCGGCCGCCGCGGAGGCGAGGATGGCGTCCGCCTCGCGTGCCGTGTCGTCGTCGTCGTCGCGCGCGGGCATCTGCGTTGTTGGTGTTGCTGTTTCTCTGGTGCTAGCGCCGCCGCCGCCGCCGAGGACCTTCCAGCCGGACTTCTTCGCTTTCCGGAACTCGGCGCTCGTCCCGGCTACCGTCGCGTTGGCGGCCATCTCGTCGTCGTCGTCGCCGCCGCGGCCCTGGGGGCGCGACCAGCCCGTCTCGTCGTCATCGGCTATTATCAGGCCCTCGGTGGCCTGCTTGCGCTTGCGCTTCTTGGCGGGTTTCGGGTCGGCTGTTAGGTAGTGGGTTGCGAGATAGCTGGAGAGGTCGGAGGGCATCGTGGATAGGTGAAGGAGGTCGGGACGCGAGGTGGGGGTGCGAGAGGTGGAAGAGTTATTTATTGTCTGTTACGGCGGCTATTATGTCGTGCGCATGACGGGTTGATATGGTGAGTGGGAAGCTTCGGAGAATAGATAGAACTTAATAGGTTTTGAACAGGCAGGCCTGTTGAGATGTGCTGATGATGTGGAAGCAGGCGCTGGAGGTCCGATAAAGATAAGATTGATAAGGCTGCTCGTGATAGATGCATATACTTAGGCTGTACTACTGAAGTCTAACTCATCAAATGGGACCCGTAGCTCAGCGGTAGAGCATCTGATTCCAGCTTGTTGGAGACAGCATCCAGAAGGTCATCCGTTCAAATCGGGTCGGGTTCAATTCCTACGACAGTCCCTGGTCTCATTTCGAGATTCTTTTTTTAGAGTTTCCCTTCTCGCTTCGTTCGGGCCGGGAAGCCAAAATTCATGTTCTCGGGCGCCACAGGCGCTGCGCAGCCACCACCCCACGTAAAGAAATGAACGAAACGTTATGTTCATTCGTATGTAGTAAGGCGATCATCGGCCTGCCCTTTGTTCGCGGTTTCTTCGATATTATCGAGCGGCATAACCCGAGAAATGGCGATATTGAATTCTGATAACTCTCTCATTTCCGGGCTATTGAAGTAGGTATTCGGTCATAGATGATTATCGCTGTATCCAGATGCTTACCCTCGCACACCCACCCACCCACCCTCCTTACCTAGGTACCTATCATCATCATATGCGTAGATCCAAGCTTGAAAACTGCTATCGAGCTATGGAACTACTAGACCTTCGTTTGTCTCACAGTACTGTCACTTCTGCGTTGTTCAGAGCCATCGGAGGCACAATAGACATTTCATGCTGACAAGCTTCAGTCTCCAACACCTTGCTTGCCTCTTGGAGCATATGGTGTAGTTTCAACGCACCGGGTATCTTTTCGTGACCTCGTACGTGTAATATGATCTCGCCAAGCGTCATGGCATCCCCGAAGCATCTTGAAGCGCCTTGAGTGCTAGAATTCGGTGTCAGTGTGTCAGTGAAATTAACACGGGATGGGGATACCTCAGGGATAAGGGCGCAGTGGAATATACCTACGTAAGAGGGAAGGATACTCATGGCATGCGCCGCGTCTCCCAGCAGGGCGAAATGACGCCAGAGGTATGATCCATTGTCTGAGCCCAGGCGTAACCATCGAGGTCCATGCGTGACAGGATGTTGAGAGTTTAACCAACTCATTTATGATAAGGCTCCATTCCCCAAAGCAAGCATTCGCGGTTGGACTAATAGCTCTACCGGCCGTCCTCGAATCTTGATCATCTCAGGCTCGGTAAGTCCGCCCATTGGATCGGGGTACTCGTGCCTGTCCTTCGTAGTAGTTGCAAGTGCCATATCACCGGGTGTCTCTTCAACTCCTCATTCCGTGCATCTAAAGATGATCGGGTTTATCCCTGAGATATCAACCGAAATAGGTTTATGAGGGCCGTTTCCAAATCTCACTACCCTTCTATCGAGCCCTCTTGCCAAGACCTCTTCCTTCGTCCCATACTCCCACCAACGGATACTGTACCATTGCAAATGTCTATCTCCAGACAGGGAGACCTTGTAGCTGTGTCCCGGAACAAAAGGCTGAGTGCTACTTGATCTCCTATCCGTTTGGGAGCCCCACTCCTGCGCCGGATCAGTTGAAGTTGATGGCGACTGGTTCTGCTGCTTGAAACGAACAGAAAAAGGCGCTGAGAGAACCAGTGGCTGTTCTGGATAGAGTGTGTAGAGGTGCGACTCGATCAACGGCACGGAAACGCTTGTTGGCGGAGGGATGCGACATGGCCTCCGCTTGACTTGCTCGACGACGCAGTCGTTGTCTAGATCGGTGATGATCAATGCGGTACCATTCCGAAGCATCCATTGGGGAGAGAGGTTCTCTGTTAGGATCGTAATGGGGTCATTGTGGTAGGACGTAATTCCGAGATACAGTGTTGAGGGCTCGGAGGAGAGTGAATAAGTGGCTGGTTCGAGGCGAAGCATCGCAGACAATCTGGGTATATCCTCAATCGCCATGATGCATGCCGTATGGGGGGAACATAGCGTCGGAGAAAAGAGCATATAGGACTATTTGGGAAATTCTGGGGTGATCCCGCACTATTTGGGGGCTCTTATCTCTGCAGCATCAATACCGCATCCTTTTAACAATGAGCCGTTTTATAACGACTACAATAACAATAAGAACGATGGCTGGTTTGGTTGAGGCTCCGACGTCAATGTGACATCATCCATGTTAATTACAAACTTAACTCCGATTTGACGACGGATGCCAGCCACAGCTGACCTTGGCAATAGGTACTCCTGTTGGTGGAGGCGGAGTACTATAATAAATCATGCTATATGTGCCGTGATAAGTAATACAGATCGATCATAACAAAGATACTTAACGTACCACACGGGTCAGCTGCGCACACGGGTCAGCTGCGCACTAACTTAGATTTTTGTACGCACTTTTATTTTTTTTACATTTCTTAATAACCAAATATATTCAACTTATATAAAGAAAATAATATATAGCTTATATTATAAGCTTTATAGTAAAACTAAAAACTTTTTGTTTAAAGCGTTATAAAAATATATAATGTTTTTAAATTTACTTTTTATATATAATATTATAAAATTGTATTATAAAATATAATATATTTATTTTTATATTAATTAATAAAATATAAAAAGGAATTAATTATATAATATATTTTTAATTTAAATATATAAATATTTTTATTAAAGTTAATTA
>MU281472.1:0-41130 GCA_022385595.1 Xylaria palmicola
TATTTAATAAATAATATATTTTTATATTATATAACTAAAAAAAATATTTAAATAATAATATTAAATAAGTTTTTAAACTAATTTATATTTAATAACTAGTATTATATAAAGTATTAAAGCATTATTTAAAATATAAGTACTTTAAAGTTTTTAATTATAAAAAAATTATAAATAAAAATATATATATAAAAAAACCTTTATATAAAAATTATTTAAGCTTTTAAAATAATTAAAATTAGTTTTAATAAAAGTTATACAATAATATTTATTAATATAATAAAAATTAATAACTAAATTAATTATATAATATTTTATATATTTAATACTTTTACTTTATTTTTATTTTTATTAAAAAATATAAATTATTTAAAAATATATTTTAATAATATAAGAAATATTATTATATAAAAAAATAAAAGTACTTTTTTTATTATATATAAATAAAATTATTTATTTTTTAATATTAGTTTATATAAAATAACTAACTATTTTATTAAAGCTAAATTATAATAATTATATAAGTATTTTAAATATTTTTATATAAAAAAATTATATAAAATGTTATTTTATATAAAATATAAAATTAAATAACTAATTTTAAAAAAAATTTAAAAGTTTTATTATTATTATTAAATATATAATAAAATATTATATTATTTTAAATTTATAATTAAAAACAATTATAAATTTAATTATAAAATACTTATAAATATTATATAAATAGAAAATTAATTTGTATTATATATAATTAATATTATAATAGTATTTTAAATAATTATTTTTTTAAAATTTATATTTATATAAAATGTTTAAAAAGTATTATATAAATATTCAATTAATATTTATTAAAAATTATTTAATAATATTATATATAACTTTAAAATAAACTTTTTATTAAATAAATTTTAAAATTATATTAAAATTATAAGTATATAATATTAAAAAATGCTTATAAAAGTATATTAAGTAGTTAAAAAAGTAAAATAAATATATAAACCGTTAAAATATATATATAACATTTTTTAAAAAAAAATTAATATATAAATAAATAATAAGTTAATTTTATAAATAATTATTAAAGCTTTAAATAATATAGTAAAACTAAATAACTTTATATTAACTTTTTTTATTTTTAAAATGTACTTTTATATTAATAAAAACTTTTTTTTTTTTTTAATTTTTATATAAAAAGTAATAACTATTTAAAAAATAATAAAAATATTGTAAAAAAATTATAAAAAAGTAAAAATTAGTTATATAATTAAAAAACAAAATAAATTATTTTTATATAATATGCTTACTTTTTTTTTTTATAATAAAATTTTAATATAAAAAGAAAAAAAAAGCTAAAAAGCTTATATAAAATTAAAATAATTAAAAATTTAAATATAATTATTAATTTAGTTAATAAACTAATTTTCTTTTAATATATATAAGTTAAATTATATTATTATATAAAAAATATTTAAATAATAAACTTAAAAAAAAATAATATATAATTTATTTAATTAATAGTAATTTAAAAAAAAAAAATTTAATTAAAAAAAAAACTTATTATATATTTATTATATGAAAATTAAGTAATATAAGTTTTTTTAACTTTAAAAAAATAATAAACTTTAAAATTAATAATTAAACTTTATATAAATAAAGTTATTACTTTTTTAAATAAGCTTTTTAAAAAGTTAAATATAATAAAAATTAATAAATTTATTATATATAATTTAAAAATATATAATAAAAAATATATTTTTAAATTTTACTTTATATAAAAAGTAAAAAAAAAAAATACTAAGTTATATAAAAAATTAAAATTAGTTATATAAAAGTAAAATAATATTAAATAAAATATAATTTTAATATAATTATTAATAATTTAATAAATAAATTAATAGTTAATTTTAACTTTTAAATTTCTTTTTATATAAAAATTTAAAGTATTATATAAATTTTAAAATATTATTTAAATTTATATACAATTTGTAAATAAATTATTATATAATATTTTTATTTATTTACTTTTAAAACTAAAAAATAAATATTTTTTAAAAACTATTTTATAAATTATATAATTATAATATAGCTTAGCTAAATTAAAGCTATATTAATTTAAAACTTATTATTAATACTACTAAAAAAAGTTTAAAATATAAGTTTTTATATATAATTTATATTTCTTATATATATATAATAATTTAAATGCTTTTAAAATTATAAAAATATAAATAAATAATATTTTAAGTTTTATAATACTAAGTTTTTTTATATAAAAACAAAAAGAACTTTAATAAATAAAGTTTTATATAAAAGTAAAAAAAACTTTATTTTTTAATTATTTAATTAAATTTAATAATAAAAAGATTTTTTATATAAAAATAATATTATTATAATTTAAAAAAGCTAAATAAAAAACTTAATAAAAATTAACTTTTATATAAAAAAATTTACTTAAGTTTATATTTTTTAATAAGCTTATAATATATATATTAATAATATATATTAATTAAAAACTATATATAATTTATTATAATAATATAAATATTTAAATTATAATTATATAATATAAAAATATTAAATAAACAAATTAAATAATAAAAAAATAACTTTTTTAAAAGTTTTATATTTATTTCTTTTAATTTTTATTATATAAAGTTATTTATTTTTACAAATAGCTTTTTTATAAATAATATAAATATAACTTTTTAATTTAGCTTTATTATTATATTAGTAATAAAAATTTATATAAAAAACTTTATAAATTTTAATTTTAAAATTAAAAGTAATATTATATATTAAAACTTAAATAAATATAAATGCGTTATATAAAATGTTTTAATTAATAAGTTATATAATATAATTAACGGATTTTATAATACTATTACTTTTTGTATAACTTTTTAAAAAATTATAAAAGTATTAAGCTTATTTTTAATTTTTATTATATTATATTTAAATTTAAAATCTTTTTATAATTACTTAGTAAAACTAATAATTAATATTATATTGTTTTAAAAGTTATACAAAAAAAAAGATTTTTAAAGTACAATAAATTAATAGTAAAAACAATTTAATAAATATATTTACAAAATATATTTTAAATTAAATATTTAAAACCTTGGTTTTTATTAATAAGCTGTTTATATAAATTAAAGCACTTATTAAAAGATTATAAAAAGCTATATATAATAATGTATATAAATTATATAATTACTAAATATAAACGGTATATATACTTTTTTCTTTTTTAAAAAACCTAATATATAATAACAATTAAAAAATAATGTACTTTTATATAAACAATAGCTGCTTTAAAAAGCTATTTATACAAAAAAAGCATTACTTTTTTTTTTATATATATATAAGCTGTTAAACAAAGTATTATATACTTTTTTTCTATTTATAGTTTTGTTTTTAATAATATTTATATAAAAAAATACTATAGCTAAAAAAAGAAAAAAACTAGTGTTATAATATTAGTATTAGTTGTAATTAGTATTATATACTTATATATAATACTTTTTTGTATTACTGTTTAGCTAAACTGTAAGTTTAGTTGTTTAAATAGTATAACTAAGCAAAATTCTTTTTTTTTAAAGGAATTTTACGTATAAAGGTTTTATTTTTGTATTTAAATTAATAAAAAATAAATTAAATAGTTATTTGTATTTACTTTTTATTTACGTACAATATCGTACCTTTTTTAATTATACGACAAAATATATATATTAATAATATATATTAATTAAAAATAATATATAATTTTTTAATAATTATATAAGTAATTAATTTCACTTTATGTAATATAAAAATCCTAAATAAAAAAATTAAATAATAAAGAAAAAACATAAAATATAGCTTTATATTTATTTTATTAAATTTCTTTTATATAAAAATATTTAATTTTATAAATAAATTATTTATATATAATATAAATTTAATATTTTAATTAAAATTCCTTATTATACTAATAATTAAGTTTTATATATAAAAGATTCTAGAAATTTTAAACTTTAAAATTATTAAAAATATAATATATTAAAACTTAAATAAATATAAACAAATTATATAAAGCATTTTAATAAATAAACTATATAATATAATTAATAAATTTAATAATACTTTTACTTTTTATACTATATTTTAAAAAATTATAATATTATTTTTTTTATTATATAATTATTTAATTAAATTATAAATAATATAAAAAAAAAAATTAATAATTAATATTATATTACTTTATAAATTATATAAAAAAAAAGATTTTAAAAGTATAATAAATTAATAAAAAAAATAACTTAATAAATATATTTATAAAATATATTTTAAATATTATATTAAAAAAACTAGTTTTAATTAACTAATTTATTATATAAATTAAAATATATATTAAATAATAAAATATTATTATATAAAGTAACTTTATTAATATATAATAATAATTAATATATTAATTTATTATTTTTTTTAAATTTATTATATAAAATTTTTTTAAATATTATATAAAAAAAAATAATAAAAAAATAATAAAAAAAAAGATTTTTATTTATATTTTAAAAGGTATATAAAAGAAACTATATTTAAAAACTTAATATATAATACTTTTACCTTTTTTTTTTTTTTAATTACGAACTAAGCAATAAGTATTATAAAAGCGTTAAATATATATAATACAAATATTGCTTTAAAAGCTAAAAACCCGGCAATATACTTTAAAAAACAAACTATTATAAACTGCGTAGCTATTATATAAGCCGTTTTAACAAAAATAATTAGTTAAACAACTATAGTTTTAAATTAAAATAGCTTAAAAATAGCTTTTTTAATAAATAAACTTAGTTAAAATATTAATAAAATTATTAAAAACTAAAACTTAAAAGAAAATATTATATAAAAGTATAGTAGTAATAATCCCTTTTATTTACTAATATATTAAATTAAATAAATTACTATATAAAAGAAAAAAAAATAAAAAAATATATATATTTTTATAAAAAATCTATATAAAAGCCCGGTAAACTAAATGTATAATAAAAAAGCGGTAAACTTTTGTATAATTATTGTTATTTATTTTAATAAACTTTTTAAACTAAAAAACGCTTTTAAAAAACAGAAGTACAAAACGTAAATATATAAAAATATTAAAAGAAAAAAAGGAGAATATAGTAGTAATAATAAAAATAATAATAATAATATTATTATTATTATTATAGCTATTATTACTATTATTACTATTATTAGTAATAATAATAATAAAATTTTTTGTAGTACAAAAAAAAAAAAAAAAAAAGAAAAAAAAAAAAACAAACTATATATATTAGGAAAAAAAACATAGTTATATATAATAAGTATAATACATACTTTTCCTTTTTTTTAAGTATTATAAATATAATATGTATTTTTTTACTATATATATAAGTTTTATATATTAAAAATATATAAGTTATTTTTATAATTAAATTCTAATTTAATAATACTTTTTTTTTAAACAATATTATTATAATTAAAGTTTAATTAACTTTTTTTTTTAAATTAAGCTTACGTAAAGTTACTTATTCGAACCGGCGTAAAGCTGCATTTTTTATTTGTAAATAAGCAATATATAAAAAAAATACTGTAATTAAAAAAAAAAAAGCTAGTATTAATACATTAATATTAATTATATATAATATACAATACTTTTTTATATAACTGCTTAGTTAAGCTTATAGCTTAATTAAATAAGTAGTATTTAGTAGCAAATTTCCTTTTTTAAAAGAAGAACTTTACGTACGCAAGTTTTTCTATTATATTTAAAAAGAAAACAAATAGTAATACCGATAATATTTTGATTTTAGCGCCGCATTTAACGTTAAATATACGGACTTGCTTTGTATATTGCCAAACTAATAATAAAAGCTATTGTTTTATAAAATTTAAAAAATATTATAAAAACTATAATATTTTTTTTTTATATACTTTTTTATTTATTTTATAAATTTTAATTTTTAAATTTAGTATTTTTTAATATATTTAAATATATTTATTTATTGTTAGTAAAGCAATGTACGATAATTTAATACCGCACGTTTAATGTAAAAATAACGTTAAAATAAATACGTGTTATACAAATATTTATTTATATAAAAGGAAAAGGAAAGAAAGTTAAATCCTATATTATACAACAAAGTTTTTTTTTATTGCACGTTAAGTTTATTAAATTATATAATAATATAATAATATACTACGTAAATACGTATTATAAAATAAAGCGTTATAGCTAAATAAACTATTAAAGTTTTAATACTAGCTTTTTTTTTTTTAGTTAGAACGTTATATTATACTTTTTATAAAATAACTTTATATATAAAAAAAAAAAAGAAAAGAAAATGTTTTCCGTTAAAAATAAAATAAAACTTTATATTAGTTTAAATAAATAACTGTGTAAAAGTAAAAAAAAAATTATATAACTAATTTTTTAGTTTTTAATTATTATATATAATATATAAAACGATTTACTTATTGTGTTATTATTTATATTATATATAATAAGTAGTTTTTTAAATAAATTATTGTATAATAAAAAGTAAAACTTTATTTTTATATATATATAATTTATAAATAGAAAAATAAAGCGTATAAAAGTAAAAACTGTTGTTATTTAAGTTTTAAATAGTAAGTGCGTTTTAATATTGCTTTATATTTAATTTTATTATATATATATATATATATTTTTTTTTTAAGTTTATATAATAAACTTATTATTATTATTATAATAGTAATAATAATAATATTAGTATTGTTTATATTTGCGTTTACTTATATATATATATATATATATATATACTATATATATATAAAATAGTAATAATAATAGAATTATATTCATTGTTATTACCGCTTATTTATACTTTACATTACTATTATTTAGTAATATAAGTTAGTTTGTTAATTTTTTGTATATAATTAACAATAGTTATACAAAGGTTTATTGTTTTTTTACGGGAACCTCGGCTTACCGGGCTTTTATACAGTTATTTTATATAAATATATATATACTTTTTTATACAAATATTTTTTAATTAACGTTATATTATACAATAGTAAAAAAAAGGTATTATTATTACCACTTTTTTGAAAAATATTATTTTTAAAGTATTAATTAATAATAACTTTATAAACGTTTAAACTAAGCTTATATATTATAAAAGTTATTTTTAAGTTATTTTAGTTTAAAACTATAGTTTTTTAATAAACAATACTTATTTTAACAGCTTGTATAACAAATATTACTATATTTATAATTAGTTTTTCGGCTTTTATTACTAAATGTTTAAATTTTAAAGTAGCACTTATAGTTTATATATTTAATATTCGTATAATTATTAGTATTTACTTTATAATTAAGTAAAAAAAAAAGGAAAAAGAAAAAAAAAAGAAAAATTATTATGTAAAAATTTTAACTAAAAAAAAGGTTTTATATAAAAAGGCTTTTAAACGTAGTTTTTTTTAATTATTTTTTAAAGCGTAAATAAAGTTTTTTTCTTATTATTTTTTTATTTTGTTTTATATAATAATATTTTTTTATAATTTTTTAATAATTATTTTAACTTATATAATAAGCTAGTTAATTAAAACTAAAGTTTTAAAAGCTATATTTAATATATATTTTATAAAAGTATTTACTAGATTATTTTTTTTATTAATTTATTATATTTTAAAAATCTTTTTTTTTATATAATTTTTAAAGTAATATAATATTAATTATTAGTTTTTTTTTTATATAACTTTTAAAGTAATATAATATTAATTATTAGTTTTTTTTTTTATATTATATTTAGTTTAATTAAGTAGTTATATAGTAATTTTAAATTTATATATAAAATTAAAAAAATAAAAAGCAATAAAAGTAAAGCTATAATTTTTTAAAATATTATAAAAAGTGTAATTACGTTATTAAATCCGTTTATTATATTATATAACTTATTAACTAAAATACTTTATATAACGTGTTTATATTTACTTAAATTTTAGTATATAATATTTTTTTTAATTTTAAAGTTTAAACTTTTTTAGTTTTTTATATAAAATTTATTTATTAATATAATTAAAAATTTTAATTAAAAAATTAAAGTTATATTATTTATAAAAATAAAAGCTGTATATAAAGTAAATTAAAAAAAATAAATAAATAATTATAATTTATGTTTTTTATTTGCTATTTAATTTTTTTATTTAAAGTTTTAATATTATATAATTTAAAATTTATAGTTTATATAACTATTAATAAGTTATATATTGTTTTAAAATAATATATATTATTAATATATATACTTTTTATTTTTTAAAAAACATATTTGTTGGTTCGGCAATATACGAAACAGGTTTGTATGTTTAACGCTAGGTGCGGCGCTAAAATAAGTAATACTATTGTATGATTAACTATTTATATTCTATTTCTAAGTACGAAGGTAAAACCTTCGTGTGTAGGAAATCCCCTTTTAAGGAGGGAATTCTGCTAGTAAATACCGCCTGCTTAGCTAAACCTTAAGCTTAGCTAAACAGTAGTACGAAAGGGTATTGTACATTATATACAACCAATGCTAATGCACTAATACTAGCTTTTTTTTCTTTTTGGTTGCAGTGCCTTTTTGTACAATACTTATTTAAGAAGTAAAAACAATTAAAAAAAAACCTTACGTAAGTTCGAACAAGTGGCCTCTAATTTAGTTACTTTTAAAAAGAATTACTTAAAACGCTATTTATAAAACCATTCTTACTTAAGGTATGTATAGCGGCTTACTTATTGTGCTATTACTTATACTTTAAAGAAAGTTGTATTTAGTAGCCGGAATTCTGAGTATAGGAATAATCTACGTACTTCCTTATATATAAGGCTTTTGTACGTAGTAAAAAGGTACGTACTATATTTATAATACGTAAAACGGAAGGAAAGTGTATACTACACTTGTTGTACGCAACTACACTTCTCTTTTTATTATGCGTAATTTACTTTTTTTTTCTTCCTTTTTTTTTCTTCCCTTTTTATACTATAAAAAATCTTGTTACTGCTGCTAATAATAGTAGTAATAATAATAGTAATAGCAGCCGTAATAATAGTAGTAGAAGCAGTAGCTATATATTGCCGTTGTTATTATTATTACTATTACTATTTCCTTTACTGCCGTTATTACTACTACTACAATAGCAGTAATAACAGAAGTAGCATTACTCCCGCTACTGCCGCTATATTTTTTTTCTCCTCCTTTAATGCTTTTGTACACCCGTGCTTTACACCTTCGCCCCTTAGGGGTGTTTCTTAGTTTAAAAAGTTTGTTAGGCTAGATAACAACGGCTGTATAGAGGTTTACTGCCTCCCTACTATACGTTTGGCCTACTAAGCTTTTATATAATTCTTTTGTATAAATGTGCGTATTTTTTTATTTCCTTTTTTTTTTGTATAATTATTAATTTAATTTGGTATACTAAGAAGAAGAAAGAATTGTTACTGCTGCTCCTTTGTATAATATTCTTTTTTAGGTCTTAGTTACTAATAACTTTGCTAACGCTTAAGCTAAGCTTATTTGCTAAAAGGGCTATTTCTGGGCCATTTTAGTTTAAAGTTATAGTTAGGCTTCCAATTATTTTTGCTGGAACGGCCTGTAAAATAGCTATGCTTACTACAACGGTACGCCCTTTAAGGTATGTCGAAGAATCCCTGGTTTCTAGGGCGGTGCTTGCGTTATGTGCGTTTAACGTTTGTACGATGCTTGCTGCTTTGTCCGTAGTTAAGTACAAGGGTAGTAAGAAAGGGGGGTTTTTATATATTGGGCTTTTAGGTATAGTAATCCTAGTACGCCCTTTGAGGTATGAGCTTTAGGTATAGTAATCTTTACGCCTTTTGGGGTATGAATTAAAATTTTTTTTTTTTATTGTTTTTTATTATTTTTTGTACAATATTTAAGGAAATTCTGTATAATAAACTTAAAAAGAATAATAAAACTCTATTTATTAGTAAAGTTACTTTTATATAATAATGTTTTTATTGTTTAATAAATGTTTTAATTTGTATAATAAGTTAGTTAGTTAAAACCAGTGTTTTTAGTGTAGCATTTAAGGTACGTTTAGTAAATGTATTTGCTGGGTTATTTTTGCTATTAATTTATTATACCTTTAAAATTTTTTTTTTTTTATATAACTTATAAAGTGATATAATATTGATTATTAATTGCTTCTCTTATATTATTTCTAACTTAACCAAATAGTTGTATAATAATTTTGAGTTTATATATACTACTGTGAGGATCGGTGGTAAAGAGAGTGATATTATAATCTTTTGAAGCGTTATATAAAAAGCAATAGTATTATTAAATCTATTGACTATACTGTATAATTTGTTTACTAGAATGCTTTGTATAACGCGTTTGTATTTGCTTGAGTTTTAGTGTATTATATTCCTAGTAATTTTAAAGTTTAGAGTTTTTGGATTTCCTTTTATACGAAACTTAGTTACTAATATAATAAAGAATTTTAGTTAAGATGTTAAGTTCGTATTGTTTATAAATAATCTGTTTATAAAAATAAATAGTTTTATATAAAGGAAGTCTAGTGGAATAAATAAAAAGCTATATTTCGTATTTTTTATTTGCTATTTAATCTTTTTATTTAAGATTTTTATGTTGTGCGGAGTTGGATTTGTTACTTGTATAGCTGTAAAAAGATTATATGCTGCTTTAGGTTGATATATACTACTAATATATGCACTTTATGCGTATTGAGAAATATATTATTATATATTATCCTTCGTATAGGGGTTGATTTTAGTAAGTTGTTTGGCTTACCTTTTTTAAATAATAATAATCTTATTTTTGTATATAGTTATGTGTGCATTATTGAACTCAATTAGATTATTGTGTGATAGAGTTTGTTTTAGTTTTGCACGAAACTTTGTTTAGTGCAGTTCTTTCTTTTTTTTAGCTAAGAAGCTTAGGATTGTAAAGCTGAATGTATTATCCGTTTGTAAACCCGTGATCCCAAAATTATATAATTAATCTTTGGTTACTAGTAAATAAGGGTTGTATATAGATATATTTATATTTAATTGCTTTTAGTAATACTAATAGTATGTTTTAAACTAATAAAGTCCTGATTTTACTAATTTATATAACGGTCGTACGATTTATAATAATATGCTTTTAAGGTATTTGGCTTCTAGTTTTTTAAGTAGTTATGCGTAGATTATTTGTACGAAGTTATTTTTTAAATGGGTATATACTTGTATAATATCCTTTATTTTGTTTAATATATTGTAGTTTTATATAAAAGTTAGTTTTAAAGCTAGTAATAACTGTTAACTTATTTACTAGATTGTTAATAATTAAATTAAAACTATGTTCTTTTTAGTGTTGTTATGCCTTTGGATTATAAGTTTTAATTTTTTATATAGTTGAGTGTTTTTCCTTTTAATCTTTTGTATAAAACGTGATTTAAAAATCCGGATATTTATATATAGTTTTGAATTGTACTTAAGTATTTTAAATACTTTTTGTATAAGTAGATTATTGATTTTTATTATGTTTAATTCTTTAAAAGGTTTGCTAAGTGTTGTGATTATGCCGTTCTTATACAATTTGATCGTTAAATTAAAAGTTTGTTATTCTTTTATTATATAAAAAGATTAATTAGATTATTGTATGTAAGTTGCTTTGGCTTGTGGTTCCTTACGTGGTTGCTTACGTTTCTTTTGCGCGACAGTTAGTTGAATAGGCTGTATTTCTTTTAGATTTAGTTTTTCGGTTAATACTTTTATTATACGATAATAAGGCTTGACTTGTGTGCACCGGAATTTGATTAGTTTGTTAGTTGAATTAATAATTATATTCTATTTTTTAATTGATTGAATTTTATATAATCCTTTTTAGCCTTTCTTTTCTTTCTAAACGAGTACTTTATTTTAGAAAGGTAATATTAGAATGTTGTGCGATATTAGTCCGTTCCTTTGGTTTATTGTACAATTAATCTTAACTTTAGTTTATTCTTTACGCAGTATTTTTATAGTTTTATTAACAGCTTTTATGCATTATACAATATTTGGAAATAGGGGTAAATCTTGGTTAATTCGCGGGTACGCTCCAAAAATAAGCAAAGTTAGTATAAAGCTATTTAGGCTTACTATATTGTTCAACGCTTTAATAGCTATTTAGAGGATTGCTTTATTATTTGTACGTTGATTGAGTTCTGTACATAAAATGTTGTATATACGTTTAAGCGGTCCATATGCTCTTTTAATCTTGCTTATTACTTAGTATACTTTAATAAGTATTTTTTTATACGTTATTCCTATTATTTTTATGTAATTATAGAATTTTTTAAATATGAAATTAGTTTTTGAATTGTGTATTAAATAATTTGGGGGTTTTTAATACACGTTAATCCAATATTTGTATAATGCTTTCTAAGTATTATATAAAAATATTAATTTAAAGAATATAGTAGCTTAGAATAATGTTACTGCATTAATTACGTGGAGGACTTAATGTCCGCTTATTTGTACAATATCCGTTATTACTTTGTAATTAAAGTTATAGTTGTTTTTGATTGTGAACTTAAATCTGCTTAGTACTTTATTGTATAATTAGTAATAGTAGCAAAACTTCTGGATTTCTTCCAAAATTACTAAATTTACTTTGTGTTCCACATAACTAAGCATTTATTAGAGTTTTTCCGTACAAAGGTGTCCAAATCACCTATGTAGTCTTTAAAGTTCCGTCTCCGTGAAGTAAGTGACTGCTTCGCGCAGTGCTACGTTGAAGAATAAGTGGCCCTATTTACGTACTACGGGTATCACGCCTTATTTTATTGCACAATTATATTTTAAGTGTTATTAAAATAAGCTTTTACTTAGTTGGTGTTTTTTAGTAAAAATAAAAATAGTGTTAGTGTATCTAAAATATAGTAGATTGTTATACTAAGGCTATTTATAAGTTATATTATATTGATTGATTCGTGAGTATTACTGCTTTTAAAGCTAATTTTAGCTGCATTTAAAGTCTAATCAATTTTAGTATAAGGGTATAGCCTTATATATACTTTTAGTTAGGCTTTGCCAACTATTAAGAAGCTTAATATACTTATATCCTATAGTTCTTTTTAATATTCTGTATAATAGTGGTTATAGAGTAGGAATTAGTTTAACAGCTTAATTGCCGTGCAATTCTAGATATTTTCTTTTATTATGCAATGTATAAATACATTATTTATTAAGAATTGAGCAGTTATTTCTTTGTATTTATATTTAGAGTGGTTTTCTTTTTTATTTAATTTAAAATATCTTTTATACTTTGTTAAATATACTAAAAATTCAGTAGGTAAGGGGGTTTATTTAAAGTAAATTTTATGCAAAATAAAGTACTGGTTTTTTGCATAAGCTTTTTTTTCTAAAGTATGTTTGGTTGACTAGCATCCCTTCTTGTGATATACAAAGTATTTCTTATTTATATGAAAGCTTAAAAGGGTAGCGCTTTATTGGTTTTGTTACCTAAATTGCTTTTTACTAGTATTTCTTGGAGGAAACCTTGTATAATAGTTTGTACAATTCCCTTATATATATCGTTAATCAGTATAATAAGTATTTTTTACTTATTGTATAAAGGGTTCTCTTTAGCTATTAGCTGCGACTCGAAGGCACGCATAAAAGTTTGTAAAGAAACCTTTACATATTGGTTTTTAGAGTACTAATACGGTTACAAACTTAGAAATACCTTGGCACGCTTGTATAACTATTGTACTTAACTGGATTTCGCTTTAATAGCTTATACTAAATGCGCGTTGTGCTTTTACTAATTTATTGATTATTAGTTTTAGTACTTTGTATAAAGCTATATCCGGATTTTTCTTTTGTATATGTGCGAATGTAATAGTTGTTTAATTTGCTTAATAATAGCTGTGGTTCATGTTTATATTAAAGTGCGTATTTATTGTGTAATAAATTTGTTTTTACGTGCGATCAGGACCAATATTGTAAATAAAGTAGTTTTCTGTATATCCTTTAAGAATAGTTGGGAATACCGCATAGTACTAGTCCTTTGTAATCCTAAGTTTTTAGCATATATTAATGAATAGCTTTACTTTGTTGTACAGTAAGTTGTAAGGTTTTTCGGAGTAGTTCCGCTTTTTCTTCTAAATTTTCTGGAAAATTATATACTTTTTTAAAAGTATAATCCCGTTATATACTTCACGTATTAATAGAAAATCAATATATATATTAATGCTTGCTAAATCGAGTATAGTACGTAGAATAAATAGCTGTTGTATAAGCTTTAGGGGATTATAGGGGATAGGGTATTTAAAGATTGGTTAAAAGTTCGGTTTATGGCCTAGTTGTACTAAAGGTCCTTATATGATCGGCTGTTACACATATTTTGCCGTAGGTTATCGTTCGATTATAAGTAGAATATCTGGTGTACAAAGGTAAGGTATTCCTTATATTACTAATTCAAGTATTACACGTGCTTGTAGTTCAGGTGTTTTACAAGGCTATAGGCTTGAAGTAAGGGAATTAAGAGTTAGTCAATTTATTATACAAGTATTTGATCTTCTTTGGTTTAGCTAATCAAAGGTGTACTCCTTTTGAAAGATTTGTACTAGTTGTGCAAAATAATTAACTATAGTTTTAAGTTGTATTTTATTGCTTTTTAGGGTTTTTAAGAGTAATTAGCATATTGCATAATTAGCTATCCGAAAGTTAGTGTTTTGCTATCCTTTAAAGTTTTTTACGTATACTATTCGGAGTTGTACTGGCGTATATATATCGTACTAGTATTTGCTAATATGGTATACAATATATAAATTAATTTCGTTTACTGTTGTATTTTTAAAATCAAGGGGTTCTTTGTTATACGCATTAAAATCAATATATTGTTATACGATATTTAGTGAGATTCCGGTTTTTTTGCTGATATACTCGTATATAAGCTGTTATTCTTAGGTGTTTAACCCTATTGGGTCGTTAGTAGTTTAGTCGGTTATTACGTGCAATAGACTTATGTGTAATAAATTTATGTATAAAAGGGTTATATGAAAGATATGCTATTTAGTTGCATATAATAGTTTGGTTAATAGTATTTTAGTTGGTATACATATTTAGGTACAATATATATAATAAATGGATTATTAGTAGTAGAGTTGCTTATTATCTCCTTTTAATCTTATAAAAGCTTCCTATTAGTTAAAGGGGTTACTATAATTACGCAAAAAAGAGGTAATCTTTTTATTGCTTATTGTGTAATTGGTTTTTAGGTATAATTGCACGATAGTTTCGAAGGCTCAATATAGGAATCCTACTATATTTAAGTTTGACCTATCTTTGTCCCTTACTAATCTATAATTGTACTGCGTATAATATAATTTACTGATTAGTGTTAGTTCGGTAATATATAAAATAGGTTTATATGTTTAACGCTAAGTACAGCGCTGAGATAAGTAATACTATTGTATGACTAACTATTTATATTCTATTTTTAAGTATGAAAGTAAAACCTTTGTGTGTAGGAAATCCCTTTTTAAGGAGGGAATTCTGCTAGTAAATACCGCTTGTTTAGCTAAGCTTTAAGCTTAGTTAAACAGTAGTACGAAAAGGTATCGTACATTATATGCAACTAATGCCAATGCATTAACAATATTACTATATAAAGTTTTTTATATTAAAATTAATTTTTATAAATTGTTTTGCTTACCTTTTTTAAATTATTATAATTTTTTTATTATATATAATTAATTATATATTATTAAATTTTATAAAGTAATTTAGTATTAATATTTATTTAAACTTAATATAAAACTTAGTTTATTTAAATGCTTTTTTTTTTAATTAAAAAACTTAAAGTTGTAAAGCTAAATATATTATTAATTTAAAAACTTATAATTTTAAAATTATATAATACATTTTTAATTACTAATAAATATAAATTATATATAAAAATATTTATTTTTAACTACTTTTAATAATATTAGTAATATATTTTAAATTAATATAGTTTTAATTTAATTAAATTATAAAATAATCATGTAATTTAAAAAATTATTTTTTTAAAATACTTTACTTTTAGTTTTTTTAGTAATTATATATAAATTATTTATATAAGCTTATTTTTTAAATATATATATATTTACGTAATATTTTGCATTTTATTTAATATTTAATAGTTTTATATTAAAGTTAGTTTTAATATAAAAAATAATTATTAGTTTATTTATTAAATTATTAGTAATTATATAAATATAATGTTTTTTTTAATATTATTATACTTTTATATAATAAGTTTTAATTTTTTATATAATTAAGTATTTTTCTTTTTAATTTTTTATATAAAATATAATTTAAATATATAAATATTTATATATTTTGCTTTATTATATTTAATTAGTTTAAATACCTTTTATATAATAAAATTATTAATTTTAATTATATTTAACTTTTTAAATAAGTTATTAAATATAATAATAACGTTATTTTTTTAAAGTTTAATTATTAGTTTAAAATTTTACTATTTTTTTATTATATAAAAAAATATTTTTTATTATTATATATAAGTTATTTTAATTTAAAGTTTTTTATATAATTTGTTTTATTATTTTTATATAGTTTTTAAGTTATTTTTTTAAGTTGTTTTTTTAGTTATATAATAATAAAGTTTAATTTATATATATTAAAACTTAATTAGCTTATTAATTATATTAACTATAATATTTTATTATTTAATTATTTTTATTTTATATAAACTTTTTTAGTTTTTTTTTTTTATTAAATAAAAATTTTATTTTATAAAAAAAATAATAATATATTATATAATATTAGCTTATTTTTTAAATAAATTATATAATTAACTTTTTTTTTAGTTTATTTTTTATTTAGTATTTTTATTGCTTTTTTAATTACTTTTATATATTATATAATATTTAAAAAAAAAAGTAAATTTTAATTAATTTATAAATTTAGTTTAAAAATAAGTAAAATTAATATAAAACTATTTAGTTTTACTATATTATTTAATATTTTAATAATTATTTATAAAATTAATTTATTTATTATATAATTATTAATTTTTATTTAAAAAATATTATATATATATTTTAATAGTTTATATATTTATTTTATTTTACTAATAATTTAATATACTTTAATAAGTATTTTTTTATATAATATTTTTATTATTTATATTTAGTTTTTAAATTTTTTAAATATAAAGTTAATTTTTAAATTATATATAATATAGTTTAAAAGCTTTTAATATATATTAATTTAATATTTATAAAATATATTTTAAATATTATATAAAAATATTAATTTTAAAAAAATTACTATTTAAAAAAATATTATATTATTTATTACGTATAATATTTAATATTTTTTAATTTATATAATATTTATTATTACTTTATAATTAAAATTATAGTTATTTTAAACAATAAATTTAAATTACTTTAATATTTAATTATATAATTAGTAATAATAGTAAAACTTTTGGATTTTTTTTAAAGTTACTAAATTTGCTTTTTATTTTATATAATTAAGTATTTATTATAATTTTTTTATATAAAAGTGTTTAAATTTCCAATATAATTTATATAGCTTTATTTTTATAAAATAACTAGCTACTTTATATAAAAGTAAATTAAAAAATAAATGTTTTTATTTTTATATTATTAGTATTATATTTTTATTTTTTTATATAATTATATTTTAAATGTTATTAAAATATACTTTTATATAATTTATATTTTTAATAAAAAAAAAATAGCATTAATATATTTAAAATATAGTAAATTATTATATTTAAATTATTTATAATTTATATAATATTAATTAACTTTTTAATTTTATTGTTTTTAAAGCTAATTTTTATTATATTTAAAGTTTAATTAACTTTTATATAAAAAATAAACTTTATATACGTTTTTTATTATACTTTTTTTATTATTAAAAAGTTTAATATACTAATATTTTATAGTTTTTTTTAATATTTTATATAATACTAATTATATAATAAAAATTAAGTAGTAAGTTTATTAATTTTTTAATTTTAAATATTTTTATTTATTATATAATATAAAAAATCATTGTTTATTAAAAACTAAGTTATTGCTTTTTTATATTTATAATTAAAGTTTTTTTTTTTTTTAATTTTAAATATTTTTTATATTTTACTAAATATATAAAGAATTTTTTAAATAAAAATATTTTATTAAAATAAATTTTATATAAAATAAAATATTAGTTTTTTATATAAGCTTTTTTTTTTAATATATATTTTATTAACTAATATCCTTTTTTATAATAAATAAAACACTTTTTATTTATATTAAAAAATAAAAAAACCTTATTTTATTCGTTTTATTAACTAAAATACTTTATATTTAAATTTTTTATATTACTTTTTATTTAATTAAATATATAATATTTTTAAATATATTACTAGTTTATAAAATATATATTCTTTTTTTATTAAATTAAATAAAATATTACATTATTTATTATTATATAAAAATATACACAAAAGTTTATAAAGAATTTTTTATATATAAGTTTTTAAATAATTAATATTATTTTTAATTTTAGTATTTTATAATATATATATACTATTATTATATTTAATTAAACTTTTTTTTAATAATTTAAATTAAAAGTATATTATATTTTTAATAGTTTATTAATTATAAAGTTAAATACTTTATATAATACTAATTTTAAATTTTTTTCTTTTATTTATATAAAAATAATTATAATTTAGTTTATTTAATAATAATTATAATTTATATTAATATTAAAGTATATATTTATTATATAATAAATTTTTTATTATATATAATTTAGTTTAATATTATAAATAAAGTAGTTTTTTATATAACTTTAAAAAATAAATAAAAATATTATATAATATTAATTTTTTATAATTTTTAATTTTTAATAAGTAGTAATAAATAGTTTTACTTTATTATATAGTAAGTTATATAGTTTTTTAAAGTAGTTTTGCTTTTTTTTCTACGTTTTTTAAAAAACTATATATTTTTTTAATATAATAATCCCGTTTTGCACATTATATATTAAAGAAATATTAATATAAAAATTAATCCTTATTAAATTAAATATTATATAAAAAATAAATATTTATTATACGGATTTTTAAAAATTATAAAAAAGAAAATATTTAATTACAAGTTAATAATTTAGTTTATAACTGTTTTATATATTATTTTTTAATATATATTTAATTAGTATATATTATTTAATAATTAGTTATATATTTAAAAGTTAAAATTATTATATAAACTATAATACTTATTTAATTATTATATATAATTATTAATTAAATATAAGTAAAATTAAAGTTAATTAATTAATTATATAGTTAGCTAATTTTCTTTACTTTATTTCTTAGAAAATATAGCTATTTTATACAATTTATATTAGTTTTACTAAATAATTTCTAAGCTTTTTTAGTTAAACGTTATTTTTTATTAATATATTTAGCAAAACTTAACGTATTATATAATTAGTTACTTAAAAATTTGCATTTTTTTATTTGTTAAAATTATTTTTGTATATATTTACTTACTATTTAAATATATATATTATATAAAAGTATTTAATAATATAAAATTACGGATCAATTATAAGTTATAGTTAAAATCTATTATAAACTATAATATTCGTAATTAATAAAATTAATAGCTGTGTGGCCCGTGCGCGGGCCACAGCTTATAAACCGGAAAAATCTCCTATATATGTAAAATAGTTCTTTTTTTTTTCTTTATTTTTAAATTTAATTGTATTACTACTTTAAATTAAAAAGCCAGTTTTTTATTAAAAGTGCTACGTAATAATTTAAAAATCCTTTTTATATTAAAGCATTAGGATTGCTTTTTTAAATATTTTTTAACGAATTAAACCGAACTAATAAAAAGTACTTTATTACTTAACTATTCGACCAACCGATTAATACCTTATTATTTATAATGGCTAATAAAAGTAAACAATATTTAATTTGTAGTTTTAAAAAATGCGTTTAACTTGAAAATAAAATACCAAAAGCTATTAAATAAATAATAAATATAGTTAACTTTTATTTAAAACTTAATAAGCTTTTTAAATTTACATTTTATTTTTTGATTTATACTTGTTATTATATTTCTGAATATAAAAATTGCATTATAATTTTGAATAATAATATAAAAGAAATAGTTTTTCTTTTTGTATAAAACTTATTTGAAAGTTATATTAAATAAGTTAATACTCGAAAATTTTATATAAAAGTGTATTAAAATAACTTTAATAACTTTTATAACGAATTTTAAAGTTTATTTAAAAACTTTGCTACTTTATATATTCAAAGTAATAAACTAGTATTTTTTTTTAACTTTTTTTTTAAAGAAAGTAAAGTTGCTTTCTTAAAAATCTATAATATTATAAATTAAAACACTTTTAATAACCCGCTTATTTTTAAATTTATTATTTATTATAAAAAAATATAAATAAAAATATTAAGTATATTAACTTATTAATAATAAGTTATTAATTTTTATAAAACTTTTAAAAAAGTAACTTTTTAAAGTAATTGTTTAGCTAATTAAAAGCTTAATTTTTGTAAAGCTATTAATTTACTTTAATTAAATAAAGTAATATTTAAAATTAAAAAATAAAGAAAGTTTTTTTAAAATATATAATTAAATAATGTAAATTATATAAATACTAAAAAAATAACTTAAAATTATTAGTTATTATTAAAAAATATAATTAATTTAAAACTTAAATAGCTAAAACAAATTAATAAGTAGTAAATTTATTAGTTTATAATTGTAAATAAACTTTTTAATTTAGTTATTTAAAAAAAAAAACTTAAAAATTTTTTAAAGTTGTAATTAAAACTTTTTATAATAATAAAAATAAAAATAAAATAAAGTTTAAAGTTTAATATTAAAAAATAATAAACTATATTAAATTTAATATAAATTGGTTTGTAAATAACTAATTAGTTATATATAATATTAAAAGCTTTTTAAAAAGTAAAGCTACTTTGGATTTTTAGTTTTACTTTTAAAATACTTACTTTAACTAGCTTATTATATTAAAAGTATTAATATAATATTTGTAAAATAATTATTATAATATAAATGCTTAAAATAAAGCTAAAAAAAAGTTTTAAAACTTGTTTATAACAAATTAATTAAATAAGTTTACTGATTTTAAAAATAATTTTGTTTGTTTAGTTAGCGAAACTTGTTTTGTAAAAAATAAGTAAAAAAAAGAATTTAATAATAAGTTATTAGTACGTTTTTTTAATAATATTATTTTTAAATATTTGAAGTTTAGTATTACTTTTAATACTTTTTTGACTTATTATATTTAAATAACCTATTGTTTTTCTTTAGGAAATTAGAAATGTAATACTTTTAAAAAAGTAAAAAAAGTATTTTAAGTTATTTAAAACCTTATTTTGAATAAATATTAAAATATATTAATAAAAAGTATTATAGCTTTTAATATATTTATTTTTATTAGTAGTTTTACTTTTAAAAAGGTTTAAAAGTTATTTAAAAAAAGTAAATACTTTAATTACTATTAGTAAAAACATATTATACGAGATTGTTTTTTAAAAAACAATAGTAACTTTAATAAAAAAGGTTAATTAAATATATTAATTGTTTAATATTTAGTTTAAACTATAGTTTTTTAAACGAAATGTAACTAAGTTCAATATTTTATTAAAAATTAAATATTAAAGTTAATAAAAAAGTAACTTTAAAAAAAATAAACTTTTTTTTAAAGTATATATTATTAAAAGAATATTTAAAAAGTAATAAGTTAGTAAACAACTATTTAAAAAGCAAACCTTTTTTATATAAATGTATTATAAGTAGTAGTAAACTTTTTTTAATAATTATAAATTCTTTTAATAATATAAAAGTAAATATATATGTTTATATAAGCTTTTAATTTGCTTATAAAATAATATTTTATTTAAACCTTTTTTTAATTAATATTTTTGCTTTTTAAAAAGTATTTAGTTATAATAAAGCCTTTAAATAAAATATTTTTAAAGCATTATTAGTTACTTTTAAAATATATAATCGAACATTTTACTTAACTTTTTTTTTTATATTGGAAATATAATACAACTTAATTTTAAAAAAACTTTGGTTTTAGTAATACAATATTCTTTTTAATTGCAAACAAAACTAGTTAATTTTCATTGTTAAATTACCTTTAAACTATAATGCAAAACAATAACTTATTATAAATAAAGCAGGTATATAATTGAAATATTTTAAATACTAAGTAAATACAAACCATTGCAACGCAAAATAATAATGTAAAAAGGAACGTTAAAAACAGTAGTTATAAAAAGCTTGTTAAACGAACTAGATTTTTTTTAAAGTGTTTTTTTTTATAAAAAAATCCAGTAAAAAAAAAAATAAAGAAAATAAACCAAGCTTTAATTAAACAACTTTTTATACTTTTAACAGCTTTTATATAAAGAACATTAAAGTAACTTAATAAAGTTGATTTTAATAACATTATATTTTTACAATAGCAATTTAACGTAATTAGTCCTTGTTATATAAAACGAAATAGGATTAAATAATATAAATCCTATTTATAAACCGAATTAGTAAATATAAACGTAATAACATTTAATATATATAACCGTTGTAATAAACTATATTTTAAAATATAAATTTCTAGCATTTATAAAATTAACAAAATAATTACTAACTAAAAAAAAACCTTTTTTAATAAAAGAAAACAAGAAATTAGTTAAATAAATCTAGGAATAAATGTTTACTAAATATTATAATTTATTAAATTCAAATACTTTATTGTTACACCGCTTTTAAATAAATTATTATATTAACTTTATTAATAAAAAATCATTAAAAAACCTAAAGTATAGCCTTTTATATAAAATGTTAGTAAATAAATTGGAAGCAATATACGAATACTTGGTGAACAACTTATAAAAAAGATTTATTAAGTTTAATAATGCTTTTTTTATATTTTTAGTTTTATTTATACTAAAACCAAATAAACTAAAATTTTATATTAACTATTAAAAGCTTAATAAATTAATAAGGAAAAATTAGTACTTACTATTATTATTTAAAAAACCTTTTTTTTAAATTAAATAAGCTAAAATTTTTACTAAAATCAATGTGTAATAAGCTTTTAATTAAATATATATATATTTTAAAAACGAAAATTTAACTACTTTTTATACACGGTACGAAGCATATAAATACAAAGTGCTACTTTTTAGTTTAGCTAATAAACCTACAATTTTTTAAAAGTACATTAATAATACATTATTTAATTATTTGAACGACTTTTGTAGTACTTATATAAATAATATCTTTATATACTCAAATAACCTGGAAAAACATTGCATTTATATAGCTAAAATGTTGCAACACTTATGTAATACCGGTTTATAAACAAACATTAAAAAATCAAAATTTTATATTATTTAAACTAAATTTCTAAATTATATTATTAGTATAAAAGGAATTTAAATAAACTTATTTAAAATTAAAGTAATTTAAAATTAAAATACTTTTAATACTATAAAAAAAATACAATTTTTTTTAAGTTTTTATAATTTTTATTACAAATTTATTAAAAAATATAGTTGGATTGCTAAACCTTTTAATAAATTAATAAAAAAAGGAATCCTTTTCTTTTAAAATAAAAAATATAAAAAAGCAGTATTGCGGCTCAAAAAAGCACTAGTTTTCGCACTACTATTAAAACACTACTAATACGAGTTACTAATTAAAGTAAAAACAAATGCTTTCAACAAGGTATTCGCGGGAGTATTATTACAAAAATCAAATAAAAATTCAAAATAGCACTTTATAGCTTTTTATTTTAAAATTATAAATAAAGCGGAATTAAACTATAAAATTTATAATAAAAAAATATTAGTTATTATATTAGCGTTAAAAAAGTAGCGACTAAAACTAATAAATTACTAAGCGGAACTTTTTTTTATTATAACTAATTATTAAGCTTTTAAATACTTTAAATAAAAATAGTACTTTAATTTATAATAAGTAAGTTAAATAAACTTATTTTCCGAATATTACTTTTTTATTACTTATAAACTTAAGAAAAAAAATATAATAACTAATATTTTTTTTTAAAAATAAGAAAATTTAATTATTTAAAAAAAAAAAAAAAAAAACTTAAAAACATTTTACTTTATTTAAACTAGCTAATAATACCCTTTTTTTAAAAATTAAGGTTTTTTGTTTAAAACTAAAAACCGAAATAAAAGCTTTATTAAGTTTATAATTAATAAACCGGGTTTTTTATAAAAACCGTACTAACTTTAATATAAAAATTTATTAATAAAAAGCCACTAAATTAAAAATTAAAAACAACTTTTAAAAGTATAACAATAATATTATTATTTACAAAGGTTAACTAATAGTTTTTAATTTCTTGTATATAAAAACTAGATTAATATAAGAATTTTATAACTTTATAACTATTATTTATTTAAAAAAAAAAACCCCCCGATATTTATTAATAAATTGCTATTAGTAACTTAAAATAAAAGTAAATTGTAATATATACGTATTTAATTGTATATATTATTGTTTTATAAAAGTTTTTTAAAATAAAACCTTAAAAAAATTAACTTTTTTACTAATTTTTAAAAAAATATAACGGCATTTAGTAATTAACTTTAAATAAATACTAAAAAATAAATATAAATATAATAATATATTAGTTATAATAAACCGTTTAAAGAAATATATATAAATTATATTATATATTACTAAAGCTACTATTAAAAATACTACTTGTATATATTATAAAAAACCTTTCCGCATTTTTAAAATACTTATTATTATAATTTTAAACCGCAATTTTTAATTTATTTTAGCTTTTATAAATAAATTATATAAGCTTATAAAAGTAATATATACTTTAGTATTTATAAGCTATTATAAAATAGTAAAATAAGTAAAAATTATAAATAAGTATTTAAATTAAAAACTACGGTTATATATAAGTTATTACTAAAATAACTAGTTAAAAAGAATTTTTATTATAAATTATATTTAAGTTTTACTTGCTTATAAATTTATTAATATATCGTTTTATAAAGTTAAAATATGTTTTTTTATACTTTTTTACTTTAATTAAAAAAACAAAACTGTTAAATAAAAACTATAAAACTTATTTGCTTAAAAAAAGCACTTAAAAAAATATACTTAAAAATAAAGTCAAAAAATTGCCCGTTTTATAGAAAATATAAAAAAATACTTAATTAAAACCCAAGTTTAAATAATTTAATAAGTGAACAAAACTAAATGCAATCCTGATTTTAATATAAGTGACTTTGTTTTTATTTTTAAAAAAAAATAGTTTTAAGTTATTAACCGCTTTTTTAATAAGTTTAACTACTTAATAACCTAATAATACTTTAAAATTATTAGTTAAAATAGCTATAATACTTTTATTTTTAATATTCTTATTATTTAAAAAGCTTTAAATTACTATTATACTAATTATTTAACGAAATATTTAAATAACTTATTATTAAACTAAAAAATAAAAAATTTTAAAAAGGAAAAAGTAAAACTTTAAAATAAAAAAAAGTTTATAGTAAAATAATAAAAGCCTTTTATTTATAATATAAAAAACTACTATACTAAATAAATTAAAAAAGTTAAAATTCTAATAATAAGTAGTATTTAGTTAAAAACTTTAAAAACAACATTATTATTTTAAAAAAGTTTTATAACGCGAATTTTAATACTTTTAAACCTTTTATATAACTAAAATTATAATTATAAGCTATTAAAAAAAACTAATTTAAAAAACTATACTTAAATAATAATAAAGCTATAATAAAAAAAGCAAAAAAGCAACGGAAAAAAAAAATATAAACATAATTTAAAAAAAAAAATATAATATAGTTATACTAATTAACTATAAAAAAGTTAAATACTAACTTAATAATATAAAAGCTTAGTAATTAAGTGTTTAATAAAAACTTAAAGTAATTTCTTTTTTAGTTAAAAAGTAATTACTTGTTCGATTTGCGGTTAAGTTTTTTTTTAAAAAAAAAAAAGTAGTTACGAACTAATTATAAGTTATAGCTGGGATTTACTATAAATTATAACATTCGTAATTAATAAAACTAATGGCCGTATAGCCCGTGCGCAGGCCACAACTTACAAACCGGAGAAATTTTTTATATATATAAAATAGTTCTTTTTTTTTTCATTATTTTTAAATTCAATTATATTATTACTTTAAACTAAAAAGCCAATTTTCTATTAAAAATGCCGCGTAATATATAATATATAAAATACGCGTTTTATTACTTTTTTATTATATTATTTAAGTTAATATTTTTATTATTATATAATATATAGTTAATATAGTTTTAAATAACCTTAAAAAATAAGCTAGTTGTATTACTAATTTTTTTGTGTAAAAGCTGCTATATTTGGTTAGCTTTTAAGTTTGTTAATTTATAAAAGATTTTTTCGGCTATAATTGTTATATAATAGTTGTTATTTGGTTTTTCGTACAATAGTTATAATCGGTTATTTTCCGTTTAATATATATACTTTAGTATAATTAATGTACAATAAATAGTTTAATTAGTAATAAAGTTGCTTATTATTAGTTTTTTATTACGTAAAAGCCTTTTGTTAATTAAAAATGTTACTATAGTTGTATTAATAAAATTTGATTTTCTTTTTTTTTAATGCGCAAATAGTTTTTAAATATACTTATATAATAATAATTAAAAATTAATATAAAAGTTTTGTTTATTATAAAAACTAACTTGTTTTTTAGCTTTATTAATTTATGTTTACTATTATAAATACTAATTAATGTTAATAAAACAATATATAATAATTTAATACTATATATTTAACGTAAAAATAACGTTAAAATAAATACGTGTTATACGAATATTTATTTATATAAAAAGAAAAGGAAAAAAAGTTGAATTTTGTACTGTAAAACAAAGTTTTCTTTTATTGTACGTTAAGCTTACTAAATTATATAATAATGTAGTACGTAAATACGTACTATAAAACAAAACGTTATAACTAAACAAAACATTAAAGTTTTAATATTTATTATATATTAAAAGTTTAATATAATAATATTAAATTTGTAGTATAAAAAAGCATTTTTTTATTAAATTTTTAAAAGTATTTATAGTTTTTTTTATTAAATAAAATATTTAATTAAAATTTAAAATAATTAAATTTATTTTAGTTTTAAATATTATAAAAGTTAAAAAAATACTTTTTATTAATTTAAAATTACTTTTAAAATTAAATATTAATTAAATTTTATTAATTTAATTATAAAAGCTATATAAAAATTAATATATAAAAATACTTTTTTATATTAAAAAATTAAAAAGCTTTATAAAACTAATTATATATTAAAAAAATATTATAAAATAAACAATAAATAATTATAATATAAAAAACTTTTTATTATAAATAAAACTTAAGTTTTATAAAAATTTAAAAATAATAAAGTAGTTAAATTAATTAATAAAAATAAAATAAGTTATTTAATAAAAAAAATATAAATATATTTAAAAAAAATATAATATTTTTAATAAACTTATTAAATAAAAGTAAAAACTTTTAATAAAAACAATTTTAATTAATTTATTTAAATTTATATATAAAAAATGCAAAAAAATACATTATTAATTTAAATATATTATTAATTTATAAATAATATTAACGTATAATACAAACTTACTATTTATATAAGCTTACCGCTTATTTTTTATATTTTTATATATTTATATTTCAATTATATATTTTTTTACTAATAATAATGCCGTACAAATAAAAAAATTGTAATATACTACTTATATTATAAATAATATAATAAAACTTAAAATTATTATTTAAATATATAATAATAATTTATAATATATTACGTATAATATTAAATATATAATATTGTAAACAAATATTATATATAATTATATTTATAATAATATAAAAATTATTTAAATTTAAAGAAAATACTATTATATATTATATATTTAATTTAAATTCCGAATTATTTCCGCTTTAAATAAGTAATATTAAAAATATAACTAATTATTTGTTATATATACGTAATATACTTTTAATTAGCGTTAATTAAGTTTTAAACTTTGTATAACAATAATTATAACTAAAAACACGTTTTAATTATTAAATTAATTACTAATAAGTTTTTTACAAAAATTTTAAGTTATATAATAAATAGTTTAATTTTATATAAAATATAATTAATAAATTTAAAATTTAAAAAAAAAATATTTATAAGTTTAATAAAACTAAGTTTATTATAAATAAAATATTAGTTAAAACAATTATTATATTATTTAACTATTATAATAAACTAAAAAATACTTAATAAAGCAATTATAAATAAATTATAATTATTTAAAATATTAATTTATATAACTATATAATTTTTTTATATATTATTTTAATAAACAAAGTTTATTTATTATTATAATACAAAAAACCCGCATTATTAAATAACTAAGTAATTGTAACAATAAAAAATAGCTAAACAATTAATAAAAAAAGTACAATTAAATTTAGCATTTTAATAAATATATAATTAGTTATACAAAAAATACTTATTAGTTACTAATTTTAAATAGCTATAAAAGCTATTATTCGGTTAATTTTAACATATTTTATATTAAAAATAATATTATTACTATTTATATACCGGCTTATTCGTTATATTAACTATAGTATTTAATATTAATATTTTTAACTTATTAAAATAAGCGTATAGTAAGCAAATTAACCTAATAATACAAATATATATTGTGTATATTAAAAAAAAGGATTTTTTTACTACGTTTTACAAAGTATACAAAAAAGCTATAACTTTATTAAACATTTAAAAGGGTTTTAAAAGCAAAATTAGTATTATATAACTTAAAATTAGTAATTTCTTAATTAAAAGTTAAAAAAATTATTAAAACACCGTTTAAATTATTTAACGGGTTATTAGCACTTTAAAAGTCAAAACTATTATATAATATAATTAAAACCTAAAAACAAAAAAAAATATATTAAAAAACAAACCGTATAATATTAAAGTAGCTTTTTATAAGTTATTTTAAAAGCTATTAATTAAATTATTAAAAGTATAACAATATTTATATATAAATTAGCATTATTAAAAAGCAAAAATATAATATTTTAAAAAGCAAATTAAATATTAAACTAATATTGCCGTACAAAAAAAAACAAATATAAAATAAAAAAGCATTTATTATAAGTAATATATATAATTAAAAAACTATAAATGCTATTAAAGCTTAAATAATCGCCAAAACACATATAAAAAATAATTAAACAATAAAAAAAACTAAGTATTAATAACGCTATAGCAAATATAATAAACTTAAATATAATATATATACTTATAATAATTATATAGAAATATTTAATAATAGCAATTCTAAATAGTTTTAATTAATTTTTTATATTATTATAAAGTTATTATATATATATATACAAAAATACTAAAAAATAAGTAGTAAACTTGTATTATACGTTATATATAATTTAAAAATTATAAATATAATTAAAGTTTAAATAATAATAAAAATATATATTAAAAGTAATTAAATATTATAAATTTAAATATAATATATATATTAATAATAATTATATAAAAATATTTAATAAAAGTTTTTTATAATATTTTTAATTAATTTTTTATATTATAATAAAATTATTATATATTTATATATAAAAATAACAAAAAATAATTAATTAATTTATATAATACGTTATATATTTTAATAAAAGTTTTAAATCGATTTTATTTTATAAGTTTTAATATATTAATTGTTTTTTAATTATAAATATAATGTATAAAGCTTATAATAACTAAATTGTATTTGGAAATAATTAAATAATTACAAAAACTTTAATATTTTTAATAAAAGTATTTTAAATTTATTGTTATAATAGTTACAAAGTTATTATTTAAATATTTAAATTGATTATCGTGTTAACAAGTAGTATTATAAGTATACCGGTTAAAAAGGCTAACTAAGCCGTAATATTTAATATTTAAGTAATTGAAATAATCGAAAATTAAAAATTAAAAACAAAAGTTTTAAATATTAACTCGAAAAAAAATAATTAAAAAAGAAAATAAAGTTATTAAAAATATTAAAATTTAATTAACTTTTTAACAATAAACTAATAATAAATTTAAACAAGTTATTTAAACTTTATAATTAATTAATTATTTTATAAATGAAAAACCATTTTTTTAAACTTTTTATACAAAGTTTTATTATAAATAAATAACTTTTAATTAAAAAAAACTTTGTAAAAAATAAACGTTTTCAAAGTTTTAATTATATAAATATTTTTTATATTTGTATTAAAGTATAAAACGGCAATAAATAACAAGCTATATAAACTAACTTACTTATTAATTATAGCTATGTACTTAAGTTTCAACTTATGCACTTGGCGTACAATATTATGGTGGACTTTACTCGGAGGGATTATGTATTTACAGAAGCTATAGTGCTCCAGTTTAGAGCATGCTCGATCTTTTAGCCCATTGCCGAATAGTCACACGAGTTCTATTCTTTGCAAAGCTTGCCTATACGCCGTATATAATTACGTATGCAGCTAGTCCATATTCACAATATCAATCATGCCTCCATTTCCCTTTCAGAGGGGGAGCATTAATAAGTCGGGATCTTTCCCTATGGAGCATCGTCATCGGCTCTACTATCTATTTTTTCCATTGGTCCCCAGCGTTCGGTTCGTCCGTGGCAGTCCGATCCCACGCTTCTTTGCTCTTGCTGAACCCATCTCCGAACCTAAGTCACGGTTAAAATCGTGAGGGGTGAGGGGTGAGGGGTTGAGGGCTTGCGAATGTCACTAGGTTCTCTCAAGTCTACTTTAATAGGCCCAAGCCCCCATGCCGAGCTTGACTGACACCTGACACTTTTCAAGTCATTTCACCCCTATTTTCCGTTATCACATTTATTTATATAGATTCACTATAGTCATAATCTTTCGCCCCTAAGGATTCGCCGAATGGTATCGAGGGTTACCTCTAAACTGCCTAAACCTATCTCGAACCCCTCTCCCCTACAGTCAAAGCCTTCATGCATCAACATGCTCTGCAATAGCGACATTGCTGCAGCTTTACAGCTTTTACTGCTTTCGCGATTCTCATCCTGGTCAGTCCTGCGAGGATCAGCTATGAAGCTAGCCCAGGCCAGCCGGATGCGATCGAGCATGTGCGTCATCACCTCTAGCTGAATGCGGATTCTTAATATTTGTTCATGATTCAGAGTACTGCCATCAGGCTGGCTTATGAGCATTCTTTTCGGCTGTGGCCCTGACCTCCCCGGGGTTGAAGGCTGTGTTCCTGAAGTTCGCAGCATATCTTGTATATGAAAGAAGATTGTGCGATACACCGACAACAAACCCACGTAACTGGTCAGAAATGAAAGGAGAACAGGAAGACCAGAGATTGAGCATATGGTCGGTTTGTCGCATTCGAACCGCCTTTCGGCCAAGTTGTAGGGCAACGAATAGAGCTGTCGACGAAATAAATTGTTGTTTGGCTGACCTGGAGGTGAAGCCTTGTATCGGGTAGGGACGATACTTGACAGTGTCCGCTGGTTATCCGAGTTCTCGCACGGTCTTGAGCCCGAATTCGACGGCAGCTTCTTGCCGAAAACATCCAGGAGCTCAATCAAGCGCTCCGATGCGACAAGGACCCGACCAATGATGTCCGAGGGTGGCGTATCTGCATTGGAGCTTGCTGGCGTCATTGGATAAGACGCAAAGAGGGAGTTGGCCAAATCCCCGTCTGTAATGTGGTGGAGCCCATCAAAAACAAGAGTATGGAAATCCAACAGTCGCTTCCTCTCATCTTGATCGGAATGGGAATAGGATTCGGCATGTGCTACTGAGGCACTAGAACCCCTATCGCTGCTCGAACTGGTAGATCCTGCTGCTAACGATACCGATGCTTCATAGGCCACCTCTATGCTACCCTTGGCACCCCCTTCATGAGACTGAGCCTGGCACATGACACCACCCGGATACTGAAAATCGATCGATGGTGTAGCTGGAGCCGTCATGGCCTCTAGGTTATGAAATTCGCTGATCTCGGTTTCAAGCGTACCCATATCAAGCATCGCTGTCCCATCAGTGCTGAACATTAGGGCCTCCCCTGGCGAGTGGCTAAACATCGCCAATTCATTCTCAATAGTCGAATGCAACGACGCCGGATAAGGGTCGCTGTCGGTATCATCCACTTCAAGCGGCGGCGACTTTCGCTTGGTTATCCTGTCGTTACCGCCGGTATTTCCAGTGCTGGTCCCCCCCGTGGTCGTGGTGCGGCACTCCAGGACAAATACTCAGCATCATTTCTATCAAGCTGGCCTGGAAAGTACTCACCTCGGCCCCTGCTTTCTCGCACCGCTTGCATGTGCTAAGCGAAAGTAGGGCTGGATTTCCGTGGGCGAGAATCGGTGCCCGTTCACATCTGAGTTTATGTTTATGGCATCGGTCGCACTGCTCATCGGGTCAGGTCAATGTATCCAGCCGCATGAATCGGCAACGGTGAACTTACGGCAAACCGACGGGTCTGGACTGCAAAAGACGCATATGCTTCCGTTTGGGTAGACATATTTCACGATGGCGATATGGAGGCCTGTGGGTTGGAGTATATACCCTACCTGTGTCCTGAATTTATATAAGCAAACCATCCTGGCAGGGATATACGCCATCCAGAGGCCCAATGCATGCGACCATAAATCTACCTGGCACCATCAACACTAATAGGAAATCGACTTTGGACTTAGCCAGTCGAATCTGCCGGTGGCTGTGCTATTGCTGTTTGTTCATCGCAGGGAACCCATCCGATTGGCCTTGCTAGTCATGTAACCTTATAAGCCTATTTGGTATTTGCATGACGCCTCCGAAGTACACAAACAAGGGGGCTCTTATGTCCGGAACCGAAACTGGAGATCTTAAACAGATCTGAGCGTGCCCGCCTGATGCCCCAGAAGTCCTGGAACATCACATCCTAGCCCGGTGGCAATGAAGACCCCACGATACCCCACTGCCCGATAGCCATGGAGGAATATATACTAACCTACACGATCCACCTCTACTCCACCCTTTACTCTCGCTCCAAGCTTTAGGACGAAGGTCAAGTAGTAGGATTCTGGCCAGACTACGGTAACTCCATCCGTGACACCTTCGTTACAGAAATCCCAGATCATACTATAAATGTTTGTAACCACTTTCAATTCATTGGACCGATTGGTGAGGGTCCGGTCGCCAAGTACTTCCCTCTACTAACCGCTACACCACCAATTCCAAGCGACCATAATCTTACACATTCCACTCGGACCTTTCCTCTACCTCGATTCGAGTTAGACAATGCATCTACTCATGCAACACGGCTTGCACGAAAGGTTGGTTGGAACGCTGTGTTGGGGGGAGAGAAGAAGGCCGAAGGCCATAAGAGGAGTAGGCCGAAGGCCACAAGAGGAGTAGGCCGAAGGCCACGAGGAGATTAGGCCGAAGGCCACAAAAGGAGTAGGCCGAAGGCCACAACAGGAGTAGGCCGAAGGCCACAACAGGAGTAGGCCGAAGGCCACGAGAGAAGTAGGCCGAAGGCTACGGGCCGCAGGCCTAACGAGAAGACTAAGGACCTAATAGGCCAAGAGGAGCCGCCCAGTCTAATCAACAAACTAAGCAAAAAAAGAAAAAAGACCCATTATTCCCCCCTTCCCTCCAACTGCCTTAAAAGTATAATATCTTTTTTTACAAACTATTTAAAATATTTGCAAATAAGTATAAATAATATAATAAAGTTTAACAATTATATAAAACTTTTTTATATATTATATAAATTGTTACGAATAATTAATTAATATTAACAATTATAATAATAATTATAAATAATAAACAAATAGTTATTATTAAAAAATAAAAAGTTAAGCATTATTATAAAAAGCATTTATTTACTAATTAAAAGTAATATTATATATAATAAAAAAAACTATAATAGCGATAATTTTAACGAAGTTAAAATAAATAAAACTATTTAAACTTTAATAAATGCTTTTTATATAAAACGATATATTGTTCCGGCTTGTATTTAAATTGTTTTTCTTATTAAAATTCTTTTTTATTATAAAATCCACGCGTAACTTATTACTTATTAACTTAATAAAATTATATACTTTTTAAAGTTTATTAATTTAAACAACTTTTTTAATATTTTTAATAAAATTTTTATTAAATTAAGCTTTATAAGCTTAGTAATAATGTTTTTTATAAAAAGTTTTTTAAAAGTTTTTATTAGCTTTATTAAAAAAGCTAAAACGGCTTGTAAATCCTGTTATAATAAACGTACGAACTAATATACTTAGCGTTACATTTAATAAACAAATAATCGTATTATAACTATTATTAACATTATTTAATAAACGTTTAAATTTAGTTTTAATAATGTAACGTTTATTAATTTTTTTACTAAATTTAATAAACTTAATATTAAAATCCGTAAAAATAAATTCAATATTAAATTTAATAAAATTATAAATAACCTTTTTATTAATATATTTAAACTTTTATATAATAGTTTTAATAAAAGTATTTATAATAAAAAAAATAATTATATAATTATAAATAACTTTAATTTTAGCTTTTAACTTTTTAACTTTAGTTTATAAAAAAAGTATAAACTTATTATTAATATTATTAGTATTGCAAAAAACAAATATAATAATATTATTATAGTTTTTAATACTTTTAATTTATATTAAATTAAAACGGTTTATAATAACTAAAGCTCTTTTAATAATGCTATTAAAACTGCTATTATTAGTACTAAACTTAATAATTAAAACGTTAGCCTTTTTAAAAAGTTATATTTTTTAAAGTTAATTTGTTTAATAAATATTTTTAATGTTAATATAGTATTTTTTAATAATTTAAACGTAATTATATAATATAAGCTTTATTGTTTTCTTTAATTTTAATATAGTAATAAAAAAGTTTTTAGTTAATTTTAGTAAAAAAAAGGTTAGTTTTATTAACTTTTTTGCTAAACTAAAAAAAAAAAAAATAAAAGCTGTTAATTTTGTAATAACTATTAATTTTAAATTTATTTACTTTAATATTTTTAATAAAATTTTAAAAACTTATAATATTTATATTTTTAAAAATTTTGTTAAGTATTTTAAAAGTAACTTTAAAATATTTAATATATTAAAAGCTTTGTAAATTAAAGTTATTTAAATTAATAACAATAATATTATTTTTAAGTTTATTTTTATTAGCTTTGTTTTTTATTACTAGTTTTTTTTTTATATACTTTTTAATTAGTGCTTTTTTTATAAAGCTTTTTTTAATATTTTTAATAATATTAATTAAAATTTAGTTAGTATTTTCGTTTTTATTTTTAAAAAGTAAAAAGAATTTAACTTTATTATAAATAACGAGTTTTTTAATAAAGTTAATAAAAGTAATAATATTTTTAATAAGTATTAATTTAATAAAAGTATTTTACTTATTATTTTTATTACTAAATAGTTTATTATTATTAATATTATTAGTTAATAAATTATTAACGCTAATTTAAATATTAATATTATTATTATTAATTTTATTATTATTTATAATAAATTTAATTAAACTATAAATAACTTATTTAGCATTATTTTTTGTTTATAAAAGTAAATATAACTTTAAAATAGTAATATTAATAAATTTAGCTTTTTTTTTTTTTAGTTTTTTTTAAAAATAAAAGTTAAAACTGTATTTTTTAATATTACGTTTAATAAAATTGTAAATAAAAATAAGTAAAAAACTTTTAATTTGTTTAAGTTAGTTAAGCTTAATAAAAATGCTAATATATTTTTTATTAGATTTACTAGTATAAAAAAGCTTAATTAGTTATTAATATATTTTAAATTTAAAAATATCAACTTTTTTTTTTATTATAATAAAAATAACTATTTTGTTAATATATATAACATTTTTTATAAACTAATTATTAATTTTAATATATATAATATTAAAAATATTAAAGTAGTAAATATAAACAATATAAAAAATTATAGCAATTTAAAGCCTTATTAAACTACACAAAATACTAGCTAAAGCTAGCAATTATTAAAAATAACGAAAAAAAAGCTTAAATAACAAAAAAAAAAGAGGGAAACTATTTATTAAACTTAAAAAAAAAAAAAAAAAAAAAAAAGTTTAAAAATTTTAAATAATATATATGTTGCTTTTTTTATTAGCAATATATTTTAAAGCAGTATAAATAACAATTTAATATTTAGTATTTTAAAGTAAAATAAGTAATAAAAACTAACGTTATAATTAATAATATATTATAATATATAATATATTGAATATTTAAATTGTTTTTTAATATTGCTTTTTTTTTATTAAATATTAGTGTTTTAATTAGTTTTATTAATAAAAAATCCATTAACTTTATTTTAAGTTATTATTCGTAATATTAAACTAATTGCTTTTTAAATTAAAGTTAAAATTTTATTTTATTAAAATAATAATTGCCGTTTATAAAATAATAAACTATAAAATTATATTTATTTTTAAAAATAGTAATATTATTACTATATTAAATATATTTAATATTTATATTTGCTATTATTAATTATAACTACAGTATTTTTTTGTAAATATAATTAAATTTAGCAGTTTTTAATTATATTGTACAATAATTTCCTTTTTTTATATTTTTTATATTAATTTATAAAATAGTTCGTTTTATATATATTAACTATATTTTTCGTTATTAAACGTAGGTTTTTTTTATTAATAATTTAGTTATATTTGTTTTGTTATTTTTTTTATTTAATAATATACTTAATAATAAATCGTTTATTAATAAATTTAACTTTATATTAAGTAATTTTTTTAACTTTTTGTTAATTTTTAACATTATTAATTATAATTAGTTTTAGTAAATTAACCGATTTTTAAAAAAAATTAACACTTTATTTTAGTTTATAAAATTAAATAACTAATATAATAAAGTAAACTTTTTAATTATTAAAAAAGTTAAACTTATATATAAATAAACTAACTTTTTTAATAATTTTAAAAAGTTTAGCTTTAGTTAATAACTAATTTTTTTTTTAGTTTTTTTAATAAATAATAACTTTTATACAATTATAAATAAATAGTTTTACTTTTTTTAAATTTAATAAAAGTATATTTATTGTTGTATTTTTTTTAATTATAATATTAGCAATATTAACTAATAATTCCGCTTTTTAAATATACTTAATATAAAGTACTTTAAAAGCATTATTACTAATTTTAGCTTTACATTTAATATTAAGCAAATTAATTATAAAGTATAACTAAAAGCTTAATATTAATTAATTTAGTAATTTTCTTATTATAATTAATAAAATATTATTAAAGTAATATTATAATATTAACAATATATTTATTTATAATATATTAAAATTAAAAGCTGTATAAAAACTAATAACAATTTTAATTACTTAGTTTTTCTTTTTTAATAAGCTATTAATTTATAAATAATATATTATAAAAAAAAGCAGTTTAATTATAAATATATTATATATTTCTTTTTAAAAATTAAACGTAAATTTTAAGTTTTAATTATATAAATATAGTATTTTAAATAATATTTTTGCTTTATTTTTTATTATATATATTTTATTTTCGGAAATAAATAACATTTTTTTATTAGCTTTATATAATATAATTATAAGCGTATTAAAATACTTAGTTTTAAATACTAATTAAAAAAAGTTATTAATGTTTATTAATAATATATTGGTTATAAAGTTAATTATAATAATATAATATAGTATTATTAACGTTTTAATTAGTATTAGTTATTTTAAAAAAAATTAACAATTAATTTAATTAACTTTATATATTTTATAATATATTTTATACTTTTTTATTTACTATTGTTAATTAAAAAAGTATATATTTTATAAATCGTACATTATTTGTTTTTCGTTAAAATAATAATAATAATTATAAATTATATTAAAAATATTTTATATATAACTTTTTAGTAAATATAATATTTATTCGTTATTAAAGCTAATATAATAAAATAAATCTTCGTTTATTTTAAAAAAGCATTAATATTACTTTAATATTTAATAAACATTTTAACTTTATTTAAAAATAACTTTTTTTTTATTTTTTTTTATTAATAAAAAAGCTAATAATCCTTTTGTATTTCAAGTTTTTTTTATATTTTTAAACAATTTTAACTTTAAATTCGTTATTTAAAATAAGTATTACTATTAATAATACAGCTAATTAATCAATTTTATTTACTAAAAATGCTTAATAAGTATTTTTATTTTAAATATTATTTAAAGCACTGTTTTTATTAGCTTATAATTATTTTTGTTCCGTTAAGTTTTATAATAGCTTTAATAATACATTAAAAAAAAACATTTAACAATTCTAATATATAAAATATATATAATTAAAATTAAAATAAATAATTAGCAATATTAACTAACGTACTGGATAGGTGAGCTGCGCAGACGGGTGAGCTACGCACTTTTCTACATTTTTACATATACATTTTTATTTCGCATATATTTCAATAACCAAACATACCTTTATTGTACAAAAACAATAATATACAGCTTATATTACAAGCTTTACAGCAAGACCAAAAAATATCCATACAACGCACTGCAAAACTCTACAATGTTTCTAAGGCCACACTTCATAGTCGCTGCAATAGAATCGCGTCGCGCGACGCAATACGTTCAAAATCGTACCAATTATCAAAATATAAAAAAAAATCAATTATACAATACATCCTTAACCTAAATACACAAGCATTTCCGCCAAAGTTATATAATATAGAAAATATAGCTAATTTACTACTTTGTATACGCAACGCGCCCCTAGTCAGAATTAAATAGGCTTCAACCTTTATATAATAACAACTTACCTTTTATACGAGTTTTAATTACCGAATTAATTACCAGCAAGTCCTTTGCAAAAATCCCAATATATACCAAACGTAGTTTACCCTTATATAAAACATGATTGCGATCAAAAGCATACTAAAAAAAAATATTTATAACTTTAATAAGATAGGCTTTATAATAGGAAAAATATTGTTCAAAATGGTTATTACTTTGTTTAACTGTTAAAGAAAACCAAAAGTTGTATAATAAGAAAATTACAAATAGTTATCCGTACTACAAGCTATTTCTTTGTACAGTTATACTGTTCCGCCGTATATTATTTTAGCAGAACTAACCCACTTACTCTTTTAGTATTAAAACAACTATTTACTATCCTTTTAGAAAATTACTGTAATAAAAAATAGATAAACTATAAACAAAAAAGGCCTAGATTGGATTAAGTATTTTAATAAATATACTATTCGTTGTACAAAAAGTATTTATCGTTTTTTAATTTTTAACGGGCATAAAAGCTATTACTTTATTGCATTTAAATTATACACCAAAGAACACAACATTATTACACTTTATATACCTTTTTATTCATTGTATTATTTTTAGCCTTTTAATGTTGGATGTTTTAGCCCTCTAAAACAGTCGTACGGCAAAAAAATCAATAAATTAGCCCAGGTTTATATTACGCACGTCGGAAAAAAAGATTTTCTTGCATTATTTTATAAAGCGTACAAAGCTTTAATAACTAAACAAAACATCCAAACAGGCTTTAAAAGGTCTAGCCTTGTTCCGTACAATCCAATGTATATCATTTCACAACTTCCGCCTAAAATTTCAACCAAAACACCTCCAGAGTCGTCCAATAAATCTCAAATCTAGGAATTAAAAACGCTGTACAATAAGAAAAATACACATTCCTAAGCCTAATATATTAAAGAAAAAGTTGTACAACACTAGAATAGCTTTCTAATAGCTGTTTTAAATATAATTAACTTAATTACAAAGGGTACTTCGCTATTAGAGCACTAGGTCGTACTATTAGAAACAGAAATAGCTGAACTTTAAAAAGCAAATTACGAACTAAGCCGCCGTCGCCGTACAAAAAACAAACGTCTTTAAGTTAAAGGATCACTTATTATACAAGAAGCGCAAAATTAGGAAACTAAAAAGGCTATTAATAACCAAATAAGTAAAGAAATACGGTTAGGTAGTCGTTATACAAAGAAGAATATTGCACGTAAACGGTATTATAGAATTTGCAGCAAGCCTAAACATAATGCTCATACGTATCAAAATAATGTAGAAACATTTAACAAACATAATTCTAATTGAATTAAATTAATTTTTTATATTTTAGTTAAGTTATTTCGTTTTTATGTACGAAGATGCAAAAAAGTGCGCAGCTCACCCGTCCGCGCAGCTCACCTATCCAGTACATTAGCTTTAAATTTGCTTTATTAAAGTTTATTATTTATAATAACATATATATTACTATTTTTTTTATTAATATATAGTTAATTAAAATATAAATAAATATAGTAATTAACTAAATTATTTTACATAGTTTTTTATATATTTAAATTAAAGTTACAACTTTATTTTTAGTTAATTTATAATATTTTTTAATATTATTAATAAGTTTTAACAAAAATATAATAAGTTTCACTTTAAATACAAAAATATTTTTTTTAAAAATAAACTTGCTATTTTAATCGTTTTTAATTAAAATATTATAAGCTTATATATTTTTTTATATATATTAACTTTAAAAAACAATAATTTATTTACATTATAATAATTAATAATATATTAAATATAAAAATAAGTTTATAACAACATTTAATTAGCAATTTTTTTTAAATTAATTTAAAGCTAATTTTAACTATATAGCTTTGCTTAATTAATTTTAATACATTTATTAACAAAGTTTTTTTTTATTATATTTTAATTAATAATATTGTTTTTGAATTTTATAATGCTTTTATTTTATAATTAAATTACAATAACGTACTATACGGGTTAGCTGCGCACACGGGTTAGCTACGCATTAACTTAGATTTTTATACGCACTTTTATTTTTTTTACATTTTTTAATAAC
>MU281473.1:0-40997 GCA_022385595.1 Xylaria palmicola
TTTTAATTTTATATATAAACTTAAAATTACTATATAATTATTTAGTTAAACTAAATATAATATAGGAAAAAAAACTAATAATTAATATTATATTGTTTTAAAAGTTATATAAAAAGAAAAAGATTTTTAAAGTATAATAAATTAATAAAAAAAATAATTTAATAAATGCTTTTATAAAACATATATTAAATATAGCTTTTAAAACTCTAGTTTTAACTAATTAGCTTATTATACAAATTAAAACAATTATTAAAAAATTATAAAAAAAGATTATTATACGAAAAAAAATAAAAAAATAGTAAAAAAAAAACTTTATTCACGCTTTAAAAAGCAATCGAGAAAAACTATACTTAAAAGCCCTTTTATATAAACCCCCCCCCTTTTAGCTAAAAATCTTACATAACAATTTTCCTTTTCTTTTTTTTCCTTTTTTTTTTCTCCTTACTTAGTTATAAAGTAAGCACCAACAATTATACAAACGTTAAACGCACAAACTACAAATATTACTTTAAAATCTAGGAATTTAGTAATAAAAGCTAAAAGGCTAGCTATAAATATAGTAACACTCGTTATATAAGCTATTAAAATAAACATTTTTTATTAAAAAACCGCAGCTTTAAACTAAAATAACTTAAAAGTAACTTTTATAATATATAAGTTTAGTTTAAGTATTTATAAAGTTATTATTAACTAATATTTTAAAAATAATGTTTTTAAAAAAAGCAGTAGTAATAATGTTTTTTTTTTACTATTATATAATATAACGTTAATTAAAAAATACTTATATAAAAAAGTATATATATATTTATATAAAGCAACTATATAAAAGCTTAATAAGCCGAGGTTTTTATAAAAAAGCAATAAACCTTCGTACAACTATTATTAATTATATATAAAAAGTTAATAAACTAACTTATACTACTAAGTAGCGGCGGCGCGAAGCACAAATAAGCAGCAATAACAGCAAATATAGTACTATTATTACTACTATTGTATATATATATATAAGTAAACATAAGTATAAATAATACTAATATTATTACTATTATTGTTGCGGCAACGGCGGCTAAACTATTATACAAACCTAAAAAAAAGAAAAAAAGAAAAAAAAAGCAAAAAAGCATACAAAAAAACTAAGTGTAAAACATAGTTAATTATTGCTTTTACTTTTATATACTTTTTTTTTTTTTTTTTTTATAATATATAATAAATAAAAGTACGTACTTTTTTTTTTCTACTTATAAATTATATATATATAAAAGTAAAGCAATATTTTTTACTATTTAGTTATTAATTATATTTTTTTACTATATATAATATAAATAATAATATAACAAGTAAGTTGTTATATATACTATACGTAATAAAGGAATAAAAATATTAGCTATACAACCTTTTTTTTTTTACTTTTGTATAGTTACTTGTTTAAACCGGCGTAAAGTTATATTTTTATTTTTAGTAAAAAACGCTTTTTTTTCTTTTTTTTTTACGTATAGTTCTTTTTTTATATAAAGTACAACAGAGCGCTTTAGCTAAAAAAAAAAAAACTAGTATTAAAACTTTAGTATTTTAATTACTTAAAACGCTTTAACTTATAATACATACTTACGTACTATATTATTATGTAATTTAGTAGGACTAACGTACAACAAAAAAAAACTTTATTGTACAACGTAGAATTCAACTTTCTTTCCTTTTCTTTCAATATAAATAAATATTCGTATAATACATATTTATTTTAGCGTTATTTTTGCGTTAAACGTGCGGTATTAAGTTATCGCACATTGCTTTACCAACAATATTTATAATTAATTATAATAAAATATATAATTAAATTAAAAATATTATAATAAGTAAGTTTATTAAAAAAATAAAAAAAAACTATAGTTTTAAAAATTAAAACTATATAAATAATATTTTAATTTATAAAAAAAAATATATATATATTAATAAAATTATAAAAAAATATTATATAAAAAGTATATAAAAACTTATTATTAAAATACTAAAAAGTATTTAAAATAATAAAATATATTAAAAATACAGAATATTACTAATTAAATATTAAAAAAATAATAAAAAAAGTTTTAAAACTATATAATATATATAAAAAGTTAAAAATACTAAAATATAAACTATATAAATTATTATAATTAATTAAATTACTAAAATAAACTTAAAAAATAATTATATTTAACTTTATAATTAAATTATTAAAGTTAATAAAACTAATAATAAAAAAACTTATAAAGTATAAAAGTTTTATATTATATAAAAAAGCAAATATATTAAAAAAACTTATATATATTATTATAAAATATATTTTTAATAAATAGAAAATTTTAAAAAAAATTATTATAAATTAAAAAAGTATAATAGTTTTTAAGTTTTAGTAATTATTAATAAAAGTATTAAAAATATAATATAAAATATTTATTATTTATTATTTATAAATAAATAAATAAACTAAAAAACTAAATTAAATATTTAAATAATATTTTTAATATTATTTTAATAAATAATAAAATAATTAAATTAAATTATTATTAATAATAAAATATATTTATAATAATTTAGTAAATAAGTTTATAAAAATATTACTATTTAAAGCAAATTATAGCTTTAATTTAAATAGTTTATAAATAAAAATTTACAAAATTACTATATTATATATAAATATTTAAGTTAAAAAACTGTTAAAATTACAAAAATAATTATATAATAATTTAAAATTTATTTAAAATAAAATAAAAAAGTATTATAATTAAAGTAAATTATTAAAACTAATTATAAAAAAAAAAAAAAAAGTTTATTTTTTAAAATAAAATATTAAAATAAAAAAACTAAGTAATAAATTTAATTTTAAATAAATTAAACTATTTAAAATTAAAAAAAATATATTATAAATTAATTATTAATTATTATTATTTAAAAAAATAAAAATATATTTAGTTTTTTATATATTATTATTAAAATTAGTATTAAATAATATAATATTTAAAATAAAATTTAAAATAAAAATAAATTAAAATAAATATATTATTAAAAAAGTATTAAATTTATATTAAAATAAAAATACTATTAAATATTTAATTAAATAAAAAAAGTATTTATATATAAAAAATATATAAAAGTTTAAAAAGTATTTATAAAATACTATTAAAGCTGTAAATTTATTTTATTTATAGTATTTTAATTAATTAAAGCTAAAAAAGTAAAATTAACTTTTTAAAATAAAAGAAATTTTAAAAAACCTTAAATAAAATTAATTAAAAACTTAAATATTTATATTAAAATATATTAATATTTTTTTTTTTAATTTACTACTTTTATTTTTTTTAATAATTAAAAACTATAATAAAGAAATTTAATATTAACGTACTAAATAAGTAAGCTACGCAAACGGGTAAGCTGCGCACTTTTCTACATTTTTGCATATATATTTTTATTTCACATATATTTTAATAACTAAACATGCCTTTATTATACAAAAATAATAATATACAGCTTATATTATAAGCTTTATAGCAAAACTAAAAAATGTTTATATAATACGCTGCAAAACTCTATAATATTCCTAAAGCTACGCTTTATAATTGCTACAATAAAATCGCGTTATACAACGCAATACGTTCAAAATTATACTAATTATTAAAATATAAAAAAGAATTAATTATATAATATATTTTTAATTTAAATATATAAGCATTTCTACTAAAGTTATATAATATAGAAAATATAGCTAATTTGCTACTTTATATATGTAACGCACCTTTAATTGGAATTAAATAAGCTTTAACTTTTATATAATAATAACTTACTTTTTATATAAGTTTTAATTATTAAATTAATTACTAATAAGTTTTTTATAAAAATCCTAATATATATTAAATATAATTTACCTTTATATAAAATATAATTATAATTAAAAGTATATTAAAAGAAAATATTTATAACTTTAATAAAATAAGCTTTATAATAAGAAAAATATTATCTAAAATAATTATTATTTTATTTAACCGTTAAAAAAAACTAAAAGTTATATAATAAAGAAATTATAAATAGTTATTTGTATTACAAGTTATTTTTTTATATAATTATACTATTTTACTATATATTATTTTAGTAAAACTAACTTACTTACTTTTTTAATATTAAAATAATTATTTACTATCCTTTTAAAAAATTGCTATAATAAAGAATAAATGGACTACAAATAAAAAAGGCTTTAATTAAATTAAGTATTTTAATAAACATACTATTTGTTGTACAAAAAGTATTTATTATTTTTTAATTCTTAATAAATATAAAAGCTATTACTTTATTATATTTAAATTATATACTAAAAAATATAATATTATTATACTTTGTATACCTTTTTATTTATTATATTATTTTTAGCTTTTTAATATTAAATATTTTAGCTTTTTAAAATAATTATATAATAAAAAAATTAATAAATTAGCTTAGGTTTATATTATATACATTAAAAAAAAAGATTTTCTTATATTATTTTATAAAGCGTACAAAGCTTTAATAACTAAACAAAATATTTAAGCAAGCTTTAAAAGGTTTAGCTTTATTTTGTATAATTTAATGCATATTATTTCGTAACTTTTACTTAAAATTTTAATTAAAACACTTTTAAAGTCGTCCAATAAATTTTAAATTTAAAAGTTAAAAACGCTATATAATAAAAAAGATACGCATTTTTAAGCCTAATATATTAAAAAAAAAGTTGTATAATACTAAAATAGCTTTCTAATAGCTATTTTAAATACAATTAACTTAATTACAAAAAGTACTTTATTATTAAAACACTAGGTCGTACTATTAGAAATAAAAGTAGCTAAACTTCGAAAAGCAAATTATAAACTAAGCTACTATTGCTATATAAAAAACAAACGTCTTTAGGTTAAAGGATCACTTATTATACAAGAAGTGCAAAATTAGGAAATTAAAAAGGCTATTAATAACTAAATAAGTAAAGAAATACAGTTGGGTAATCGTTGTACAAAAAAGAATATTGCATATAAACGGTATTATAGAATTTGCAGTAAGCCTGGATATAATGCTCGTATGTATTAAAATGATATAAAAGCATTTAGCAAACATAATTCCGATTGAATTGAATTAATTTTTTATATTTTGGTTGAGTTATTTCGTTTTTACGTACGAAGATGCAAAAAAGTGCGTAGCTTACCCGTCCGCGCAGCTCACCTATCCAGTACGTTATATTTTTTTAATAATTTATTTTATTTTTTAAAGTAATTTACTTTTATTAAAGTTTTTTTTAAAAAAGTATAAAAAGTATATAATTTTATATAAACTTATTAATATTTAACTTTTAATTTATAATATTTATTTATAATATAAATAAAACTAAATATTAAAAATAATATTTTATAAAACTAATTATATTTAATATAAATACTATAATAATTAAATTTAAAAACTTAAATATAAAAAAAGCTAAATAAAGTATAATAAAAATAAAAGTTATTAAAAATACTAAATTTAGTAATATATAAAAATAAATAAAAATATTGAAAAGTAATATTATAATATATTATATAATAATAATTAAAAAATATTATAATAAGAATTATAAAAAAAATAAAAAAAAAAAAAAGGAAAAAACTTATTTAATAAATATTTATTAAAAATAATAAACTTAAAAAAAAAAATATAGTATTATAAATTAATAGTATAATTATATTATATATTTAAAATATATAACTAGTAAAAAAAAAAATTATTTTAAAAATAAATTAAAATTACTAAAAAATTAAAATTATATAATAAAATTACTAAATAAAAATAAATTATTAAAAGTAATTAGGGTAAATAAGTAAATATAATTACTAAAAATTATTAAAAGTAATTAAAGTAATTAAAGTAAATACAATTACTAAAACAAACTTAAAGTAATTAAATAATTATTATTATAATAATAAAAAAAAAATAGTTATATATTAAAAAATAAGTTTTTATATTTAAATATTTATTATTTTACTTATTAATTTAAATATTTATTTAGTTTTTAAAATTAAATTAGTAAGCTATTTATAGTTTAATAACTTATATTTAGTTTTATTATATATAGTTTTTATTAATAAGTTTATTTTTAATCGAACAATGTTTATAACACGAAACTTATTATATAATACTTAATGCATTTTATAGTAAAGTTGTTATATAAAACTAAAAAAACTAAAAATGTTTATATTATTAATAATTATATTTAAACCGTTAAAAATTGTTGTTTTAATATTAAAAAAGCTTATTTAACAAGTTAATTTTAAAAAATACAACTTTTTAAAAAAGCTAATATTTTAATTATTAAATTTAATACTAATAATAATAGTTTTAATAACATTATTAAAAAAGCTTAAATTATTATAAATTATTTTAATTTAATATAAATTAAAAATATTAAAAATTATAATAAAATTATTATATTTGTTTTTCGCAATTTTAATAATATTAATAATAAAACTATACTTTTTTTATAAATTAAAATTAAAAAGTTAAAAACTAAAATTCAAGTTATTTATAATTATATAATTACTTTTTTTATTATAAACACTTTTATTAAAGCTATTATATAAAAATTTAAATATATTAATAAAAATATCGTAAGAATATTACTATATTAGTTGCAACGCAATTCGTATAAAGCGATTTAGTACGAATTAGTTTTTTATTTTTGTACAAAAAAGGTTTAAAAAAAGTGTTTCTCGCTTTTTTGTTATACAACAGTTCTTTTTCCTTTTTTTTATATAGTATAATATTTTAATAAACTATATTTACTATTTTTAATAAGTTAATATACTTATATACAAATTTTATACAAAACTTTATTTAAATATTAATTAGTATTTATATTTGTACTTTAATTATAAGCTTTTATATAACTATAATATAAATTAGTAAAAATAAAAACGAAATTTTTACTTAATTATACTTTAATAATAAGCTTTTATATAAACTATATATTTTATATTATACTTTAGTTTTTTTAATAGTAAGTTAATAAAAAAAAAAAATTAATTACTTTTTTTATATTTTAGTTTAGCCCTTATATAAAAGTTTAATTAATAATATACAATTATACTACTTTTAATTTTAATTATATAAATTATATAAAAGTTTGTTTAATAATTAAAACCTAATTATCCGTTGTATAAATAACTAAATAATACTTTTTTAATAATATTATTATATAATACTGCTAAACGAACTACCTTTTTTAATAACTATTATTATATATATTTAATTAAATAATATTTAATTAAATAATATTTAATTACTTATTATACAAATAGCTAAACAATAACTTTTTACTAATAACTATTATTATATACTTAGTTAAATAATACTTAGCTTTTCTTTATACGCATTTTAATATATAATAGCTAATATATATATATATTCTAGTTTTTTTATATATAAAGCTTTTAATAAAAGCTTTTTTATATATAAAAAAAACTATTTCTTTTTTTTTAAATAAAAAAGTAAAAAGCATTACTTTATTTTAGTTCTTTTATATATAAAGCTTTTAATAAAAGCTTTTTTATATATAAAAAGGACTTTTTTTCCTTTTTTAAAAGAAGAAAAAAATATTACTTTTTATTATATAAAAAGATTTTAATAAAGGTTATTTTTATATAATAAGGAAAAAAAGCCCTTTTTTTTATATTAAAAAGCCTTAATAAAAACTTTTTAATATAAAAAAAAAGGCTATTAAAATATATATTATATAAAGTAAGTTTTTATATATATATATATTTAATTCTTTAGTTTAATATTATATATATAATATATATTTATATATATATTGTTATACAATAAGAAAACAAGCTAAGTTACAACTAAAAAAGATTTTTTTTAGTATTATAAAGGTATTACTATATTAATTATAACGCAATTTATATAAAGTAATTTAATACAAATTGGTTTTTTACTTTTGTATAAAAGGAGCTTAAAAAAAGCGCTTTTCGTTCCTTTATTATACAACAGTCCTTTTTCCTTTCTTTTATATAGCATAGTATTTTAATAAACTATATTTACTGTTTTTAACGGGTCAACGTACTTGTGTACGAATTTCGTACGAAACTTTATTCAAACAAAAAAAATTATTTATAATTTTATTAAATTTATTAAGTTTAATAAAAAATTAATAAATATTATATTATTAAAATTAAATTTAAATATTTAGTAAATAAAATTAATAATAACTATAATATATTTATTTTTTTATTAAACGTAACGTTTAATATATTAACTTATATAATTATTTAAATAAAATTTACGTTTTATTTAAGCTTTTTTAATAAAACTAATAAGAATTTTTAAAAAACTTTTTATAAAAAACATTATTATTAAATTTATAAAACTTAGTTTAATAAGGTTTTTATTAAAAATATTAAAAAAGTTGTTTAAATTAATTAATAATAAAAATGTATAACTTTTATTAAAATTATTAAAAAATAAATTATATGTAAATTTTATTATAAAAAACAGTTTAAAAAATAATAATTAAAATATAAACTAAAATAATATATTGTTTTATATAAAAAACATTTATTAAAATTTAAATAATTTTTATTTACTTTAAATTTATTAAAGTTATTATTATTATAGTTTTTTTTACTATAAATAATATTACTTTTAACTAATAAATAAATACTTTTTATAGTAATGTTTAACTTTTTATTTTTTAATAATATTTATTTGCTTGTTACTTTTGATTATTATCGTGATTGTTAACTTTGGCTAACAATTCGTAACATAAGCTTTCTTTTTTAAAGACTTATATATACGTGACAAGTGTAAAGGTGGCATGCCAAGTGGTTAGTCAGCTCGGTGGCCCCAACTCTCTCTAAGCATGCCTAGTAGGTATATTTTAGGATAGTATTTAAGAGCTTCCGAGTCCTACAGCTGTTTAACATTTCGCCTGACTTGCCTGTAAGTCCGCACACGCATTGGAACTTGACCGTTTAGTTGATTTACGTAGCGGCGTGCTTGTGTATCCCAATATGCCGCTTACTGTGCTATTATCGTGAGGCTCGTAATCTTAAAACAACACTAAACGTGCTTATGCACTGATCGTGGTAGCATCTTCGCCCCTACGACCACCCCTCTTTCAGGATGTTAGATTTGCCGTCGCTATACGTAAAGGCGTTGTGTTTCCTTGGCCGTAGCTAGCTAGTTCTTAGCCATTATGCCATTCTCTATCTCAATCTCTGACTGTTATAGTGGCCTCCTTAGACTCTTTCTCGAATGCCATTGGCAGTGGCATGGTTTTATATTTGTGGTTGTAGTTGTTCTTCTTAATGTCGGTGCGGGGCGCCTTTGGCGCCCCCGCGGCCAGCCACACCCTCCCTGTATGGGCTTGCGAGGCAAATGCAGCGATAATACCTACCTAACACAAACATGGTTTCGGTCGTGGCGTGTTGGCAAAGTTATTCTCCTAAGAAATGGAAGTGCAGTGTTTTTGAGTCCCGACGAAACATCCATTGACGAATAAAGAACCGCTCTGGCTCTCGCACACGAATTGTTATAAATATGCACGGAGTAGTGTTAAGGGAAATCCTCGCACCGAGTTTCTAGGGGTGATCATAATGAAATTCTGTTCCGTGAGGTGACAGATTCCTTAAGCCGAGAAATTCCAGTCATAATCCTGGCACTAGATACGAAAACCTATTCGCCAAGCAGGGCTACTTGGGGTCAGCTCGATATACTGTATATGGAGTAGAAATAGATATTTTGGATCTTGCTAATTTGAGGCCACCGATGCCCACAATAGGTTTCGGGTAATTAATTCCGGTGCAAGTCTCCTTTCTTATACGTCAGACAGTCTGATCATATCACGCAGCTTTCACCTCATCGTCCTTCCTCCCCCAGTATTATTGTTGAGTATGCCTTGCCACTGGCTGTGATCCCAATATAATTTTGGATTAGACATAGTTAAACTCTTTTTATGCAGTTCGTAGTAGAAAAGAGAGCACGGTGGAGAGGAGAGTGATCACCTATAAAGCAAAATGTTTTAGTGTGGTGGCCTGGGGATAGATAGTGGCCCTATGCCAGTGTGAATGCCCTGCTTACCCCGCTGATGTAAAAAGGAAGGCCCATGCCCCATATAGAGCCAGTCCCCAGGCCAACCTCAAAGAGCTTGGCGAAAGACAGACTTCCTGAAAATTGTGCCAGCAGCTCAAGAAGAGCTGCGCCCGTGAAGAGCTGTCCAGTTGACGACCTGTCTGCGAACGTTGCCAGTAGGCCTTGCAGAGCTTGCGTGATGCCGTTTCCCGTCGATCCCAGCAACGAACCTAAGGGGGGGGGGGGGAGGATTTAGCAGAGTGACCGAGAGTTGGGGGTGAGACACAATTAGGGAACCGACATACCGGATATCAGTAGCACAGGTTCTTTGCTTGCCGCTACTAGGATCGCCCCAGCTGTCAGTGCCATCAGGCTGGAGCGTATTACCCATACATCCAGATAGAGCGGCCGTGTTCCCAATTTTCGCTCGAGAACCTGCGTGATGCATGCTAAAGCAACAAGTGTGAGCAAAGTAACTAGAGACTTCACACTTAGGATATATCCCGCCGTAGCGATGGGCCAGTCCAGGAGTTTAGAAGTGTACTGTGTGAACAAACCATTGGCCGCACGAGAGAATGCGGTCAAGAATATGATAGATAAGCACACAGTTATCTCCTTGCGGATGACAAGGGGATTGAGGCTCCGGAGAGTTTGTACCAAATCGCTGAACCACCGCCGGACTAAGGAGACAAGCCATGGGCTCTGCTTGAATAAAACGTCAGTTCTGGTCGTCGACAAGTAGTTATAAATGTGCACTGGAGTGGGCAAATAATGATATTACCATAGTGGACTGATCTGAGACTCCGTGGTCGACTGTTTGACCATTCACAGTGTCTGCACTTTTGCTACGCACGAGCGTCTCTGGCATCGCAAGTATTAGAGGAAACGAGAGACAGATGATTGGCGCACTGAATTTGAATGGGAGCCAGAGATCTTTGGATAAGAGCCACGATCCCACGGCAGCTGCCACAACGTCTGTTATTAAGAGACCGGCACCGACTGCATAGAATATTGTCGTTCTCATCTTCTCGGGAGCCACGTCGGCTATGATGGTCGAAATGATTGCCGATAGCACTCGAGATCCACCGCCTACGAGAAGGAAGATGGGCGATAGTAGAACAAGGCGTGTGGAGAAGGCCTGGTGAAAATAGCAGACAAGAATGACCCAGAAGTATGCCAGCACTTGGCCCAGCATACCGAGGAACGCCACAGGCTTGCGGCCAAATTTATCCGCAAGGCGACCATAAAAAATGCCCAGTAGCAGACCTGCGAGATTTACGTACTGGCCTTAGTGCTTGTCTTGTAGTTGGAACGGAGGGCCGCTCACCTGGTACAGTCATCAACAACGACTTCACAGCCATAATGTAGGCCAAGTCGACTTGGATCTCTTTGATCTTGCAGAGCTTTTCGTCCACGTAGGAGAGTGGTGGCGAGCCAATGACAGACGGGTTATGGTCGAGGTAGTAGTCTCTACAAACGGCCATCTCAAGCAGCCGCAACTCGGGCGTATCAACCAGAGCGCCGCCCAAGTCAGCGACAAACGATAAAGCGAATATGAAGAACACGGCACGGGGGTACAACGATGTCGTGCTCAGTGCTGCGTCGCCGGCAGTCTCTCTCAGAGTATCGGCGGATGAATCGGACTCATGGTGGGTTAGTAGCGGTGCGGTTTCGTCGGCCGCTTGGGTGGGATCACTGCTCGACTCCATGGTGATTGGCACTGCGAGTGACGTCTTGCTCTTTTGGTGACTCATTTGCTTGCTGTCGATCCGGGATTGTTGGCTGTGGCATTTTTAATTGCAAGTACTTGAAGCTGACATGGAAGCCACGTGACCAAATTTGATGGGCCACATTTCATCTCTTGTGGGGCTGAGTCTGTCCCAAGGGAGTTATGCAGATCAACTGAGGGTACCCCGCTTAGCTTACCTGAGAGATCCGTGCACAATGGAAGTATTCGCGGCCCACAAGGGAATTTGCTTACCTAATTAGAGTACTTAACGCCACAAAGCAACACATAACCAGAGGGGCTCCGCCCAGGAGGGTTGGACCTCTGGAAACTCGGCCGCCGTCCCTCACGGTCCGGTCCTCGCCCCAGCCGGCCCTTTCGCAATATAATTCATTATCTCTAGATATAGAATTATATTATGGCGCTATTGTGGCGCTATTATAGTGTTAAGTACTCTAATTAGGTAAGCAAATTCCCCTGTGGGCTGCAAATCCAGCGTGCACGGATCTCTCAGGTGAGTTAAGCGGGGTACCCTCAGTTTGTCTGATCACTCGTCCCAAGGTAGTACCAATCGTTTTGGCAATTCCTTCTTTTGCGTTTTTCTTCTCATTGATAAATGAAGAAGTGGACATAGCTCCTACTACCATGGCCCATACTCCAAACTTGCAAGTGGGGTACTGGAGACTTAGGGGCTATTTATGCCATGGCAAACAGCTGCTAGCACAAGTCGAGGTGCGTAGCTCTCTATGGGTCAACATTATCGTCAAACAGCCCGCACGCGCTTCCCCATGCGGCAGAGACTGGAGCGCTCTGCTCTCCGACTGGTTCCTCCGCCGAGACAAACAACCCACGCCAGACGCCGAGGCCAGCGAGGCGCTTCTGCACGCGGTTCTCGGATGGTGTAATGAGCACTACCAGGATGAGCTCCCACAATTCGGAAGCACTCTTTTCTTGGCCGACGTCGCCGCCGATGGCCAACCTACCATTACCGAAATGATGGATCCAGCAATTATTGATGCCCTGCCTACAGCTCACTCACTCTTCGGCGAAGTTGCCATCTCAATGCCAACCGTTTCGAAGTCCCAGCTCCGTGTTCAGGCTATTGGCGGCACTTTCTTCCTCCCCCAGACAAGGCTTGTCTCGTACGATGGGAAGACTCTCGTGGCTAAGGGCCCGGCGTCCGCCGCCAGGGCCCTCGATGATCTCAGGGAGGCCGTGAACCTGTCGTCGCTTCAGTCAGGCCGTCCTCATCCGAACATTCTTTCGCCTCCCACCGCTCTGGTGCAGCTCTCAGATGACGACGAGAGGATCTGCGGCTTCCTCATCCCGTTCTACGAAAATGGAAACCTTGACTCGTACGCGCGGAAACTCCGCCATGCGGGCAAGCTCACGCCTGACATTCTATGGGCCTGGACTCGGCAGCTCGTATCGGCCGCTAAGTATCTTATAGATGCTGGGACGTGGCATGGCGATATTAAACCAGATAACATTGTCGTCGACTCGTCAGGGGCGATTGTGCTCATCGATTTGGCTAGAAAATATTCTACTGTCTCCATCGCGAGCCCGGAAGTGATGAAAGGCAAGACTCAACTGACGCCCTTTGCCCTTCTATCAACTCGTGAACCGTGTGCTGATGTCAATATCGATGTGAAGCAGCCAAAGAACGTGGTAGCCTGGAAGTGCCTGCCGACTGGCCTATAGCAACTATCGAAAAGTCCGAAGTATACTCGATTGGGAGAACCCTTTTTCTAGTTTCGGAAGGTATTGCGATGGACGAGATCTACTGCAACCCGGGGAGTACCCAAGCCTCTGAAACGTTCTTCACCGACGCAAGCTCCACGCCTGCCGATCTCAGAGATCTCATCCAGGCCTGTGTCAAGCACGACCCATCTCAACGCCCTCGCTTAGAAGGTCTATCTCTATTATGTGGAACGTAATCCATGTACAGGATCTCGGGTCGGAAAGCTAGGCTTTAAGGCTGCTTAGACGACATCCTGCTGATCCATTACATATGTCAGCACCATGAGATCCCGCGGCGTCCACGCGGGAAAAGAGGCGGGTGGACATTTGGCTGCAGGACCTACAACGGTCTACTTGTCTATTGTTCCGTACAAGAGTATTCGATTTTTAGGTAAATATCGGTCAACAACGGATCAGGCATGAATGCTTTTTGGGGACTGGCACTGTCAACCCAGTTTAGTGAGGGAGTGTCACACCTCAAGGGGACCATCGGGGTTGGGTCTAGGCAAAGATAGCTTTTGACTGGGTAGTGGGTGTTAGTCGTCAGTTGTTACGTCGCTCTTTGTACGTGGTGACCTTTATTCTGCAGATTTTGGGACGACGCGTGTCCCTGTTATGCTGCCGCAAGCTTGTTCCCGCTTGTTTTCCACCCCACAGTATGTCTGCTACCGATATCGGTTACAAATTCGGCTGCCTGACAATGGCGGTGAATTTTTCGCAGTGGTCAAGAGGTACGTGTTATTCAAGCGGCCAATAAGTCGTAATGATGATGAAAATCATTCCGGTGGGCGGCTAGGTGCACAATGACCAGGTCTCTCTTAGTATATGACGGCGTTCCTAGCGTCTCTTCGTTCCGAGTAGAATTCTTGTTGGTTCGTTTTGATCCTTTGTTCTTATTCCACATTTACAGTTGGGATTTCGGCATTGCACATTTGTCACTCATTAGACGTTCATCTTCGAGCGTTCATGGCTTTTCTCAGTGTGTGCCTCAACGATGACTCGCTAGGCCCCATCGTCCGGGGATGTCGAGGAGACTTCGATTTTACCATCAGGTTCGAGAAGATCTTTCTCTCCATCGTACCGGCAGGCGTGTTTTTGGTGCTGTCGCTCGTCAGGCTGGCGATCTTAATCCATAGGCCCAGAATTGTTCGGGATGTTGCCTTTGGGCTTACTAAGATTTCCGTGCTGGTTATATTTGCAGCGCTGCAACTTTTCCTACTCATCGTCTTATCAAGATACCATGACGATCCGCTACGCGGACTGTCAATCGCTGCCACTACTTCCACTTTGGTCTCTGGACTGGCCATGATTGCGCTTTCGTGGGCCGAACACACTGCAAATCCACGCCCGTCCCTGACCCTGGAAGGGTACCTCATCCTCACTCTCATCTTCGACATTATCCAGGCGCGGACCCTGTGGCTCACAGCTGCCGGCCCAGGATGGTGTGCGTCCCTATTCACGGCATCGGTGGCCACGAAGGGGCTCTCGCTTGCTGTGGAAGCCCGACACAAGACCAAATGGCTAGCCTGGGATACCAGGGAACATAGCCCTGAGGAGTCTTGTGGAATCTTTGGCTTGGCGCTATATTCCTGGCTATGCCGGTTGTTCTTCACGGGTAGCAGGACCTTGCTCTCAATCGACAATCTTTATCCTCTAGACAAGGGTCTCACTGCTGAGGCAGTAAAGCACCTGGAGCTGACAAGTTGCTGGGAACAAAGGTCAAGACTAACACCAGGATCAGGGCTACGGTTAGCCTGGGTCATCGCCAAGTGTCTTCTTGTTCCATTCCTTCTGCCTGTCGCCCCGAGAATCGCTCTCATAGGTTTCAGTTTCGCCCAGCCCTTCTTCATCCGTGCTCTTCTCAAATACTTGCAGCAGCCTGGAGATGCATCCACAGCCGGTGTCGGACACGGACTCATTGGTGCGGGGGCCCTGATCTACTTCGGTATTGCACTCTCATCGGCGCTCTACTCTTACTATCAACTCAGGGCTATCAGCATGCTACGGAGCTGCCTCGGGGCCGCTGTGTACAAGAAGACAACCGAGGCGGCGCCCACGACGGAGCTTGAGGGTGGCACCGCCACAGCGTCCGTCACCCTGATGAGCACTGATGTCGAACGCGTTGGCCGGGGACTCCTCAATCTCCATGAGTTCTGGTCTTGCACTCTTGAGCTCGGCTTGGGATTGTGGTTACTGCAGCGGCAGCTCGGCGAGGCATTTCTTGCGGGGGTCGTTACCCTTGTCGCATGCATGGTCATCATGCTCTGGGCGTCGCGCCACGGCGGTGCGCAGCAGCGATTATGGTTGTCTAGAATACAGGGCCGAATAAAGCTGACAGCGACCGTGCTCGCTAACATGAAGTCCATGAAGATGGGTGGTGTAGTCGACTACATCATGGGCTCCATCCAAAGCGTACGTGTCAGTGAGCTTGCTGCTGGACGTCGGTGGCGCGCCTTCCTCGTTCTTACAGCTTCGTTGGCCCATTTGCCGTCTACGCTGACGCCGGCAGCTGCTTTTGCGCTCGCGCCAGGGAGTGTCGGGATGACCAAGGTCTTCACGGCCTTATCGTACCTGGTCTTGTTGTCCTCTCCGCTTAACCGGATATGCCAGGCTCTTCCGTCACTGCAGTCTGCTTTTGTCTGCCTTGGGCGGATCCAGCACGCACTAGCTGCCAAACCTAGGCAGGAACTCCGAAATTTCGTCCCAGGCTTAGAATCCGAGCCAATCTTCGGTGCCAAACAACGTGATGATGAGTCGACGGAAAAAAGGCGAAACCAATTGACAAGGCCCCAGAGGAACGTCGCAGTGTCTGTTGTTGGTGGCAGCTTCGGCTGGACAGCGGAGAGAATGACGCTCAGTAACATCACTGCTACAATCCCCGCCGGTAAAATTACCATGATCACAGGTCCCGTTGCTTCTGGGAAGTCCACCTTCTGCAAAGCACTTCTCGGAGAAGTTCCGATCGCATATGGCGATATAACGCTGTCATCATCTTGCGCAGCGATTGGCTTCTGCGACCAAACCCCTTTTCTTCTTAACGCAACGCTGAAAGAGAACGTTGTCGGGTATTCGCAATTCAATGCGTTGAGATACAACGAGGTTCTCGAGGCTACGAAGCTGAACGTTGATGTCGAACTCTTCCCTGATGGTCACAATACCAGAGCCGGGAGCAATGGCTCAATGTTCAGCGGGGGACAGAAGCAGAGGGTGTCTCTCGCGAGGGCACTGTACCTTGAATCCGACTTGCTTATAATCGATGATATTCTTAACTCCCTAGATGCTAGAACGGCAGAAGCGGTGTTCCAAGGGGTTTTTGGGCATGATGGAATCGTTCGGACAAGGGGCGCGACAGCTGTCCTCTGCACCGACTCAGTCAATCACCTATCGCTAGCAGATCATGTCATCGTCTTCAGCGCGAATGGCACTGTCGTTGCAGAGGGTAGCTTTCAACAGATCAAGGAGAGCCATTGGCCGAATGAGGAAGATGGGAGGCCCCGGTCGGGCCGGCCGTATTCTCGTTCTACAGGCAGGAGGCAGAACGCGTCACAAGCTAGGATATCCAGACCGCAAGCCCCCAGACCGCAAGAACTGGAGGCATGTCTTAGCAAGGCAAGAGAATTGGGTGACTTCAAGGTCTATCGATACTATTTCGGCCAGACCAGCATTGTTTCAGTCTTGCTGCTCTTGCTCGCTAGTCTCCTCTTTGGCTCGATGGCCAACTTCTCAACTATTTGGCTCGGCTACTGGTCTGAAGACTTGCTCAATCAAGACCGTGCATTTTATGTTGGTGTCTACGCCTTGCTTCAAGGTTTGGAGTTGACATCATTCGCTGGCGGCGCTGCTGTTGTTCTTATTGTGATAGTGGCACGGGTCGGCGCCAAGCTCCACAAGGTGGCGCTCTCAACCGTTGTGATGGCGCCGCTGAGATTTTATACAAACACCGACCTAGGGTCCGTCCTCAATCTCTTCTCTCAGGATATGACAATTATAGATGGAGAATTACCACTGTCTCTGATCAATGTATGTCTCAGCGGATTTGAGGCTATTGGCATGGCTGTTGTGATTACTCTTGCATCCCCGTACGTTGCCATTGGCTATCCCGCGCTGCTTGCCACCCTCTACGGAGTTCAGAAGTTGTACCTGCGGACTTCGAAACAGCTCAGATTTCTCGACCTGGAGGCCAAGAGCCCGCTGTAGTAAGCGATTCTCATTCACCCACTATCCTCATCTTCGCATCTGACCCGGTAGCTCGCATTTTCTTGACACCATCGCTGGTTTGCCCACAATTCGTGCTAGTGGTAAGATCAAAGACCATATATCTCACAACAACCGTCTTTTGAATGCATCCCAACGCCCGGCATACCTCTTGTCAATAGTGCAGCAATGGCTAGCATTGACGCTCCGCATCATCGTGGCAGTTGTTGCGACCATTACCGTCGCCCTCGCCACCCAGCTCACGACCAGCACGGCCTTCGCTGGCGCTTCCTTAGTAACACTCATGTCATTCTCTGGGACCATAACCCAGATGATCGAGAGCTATACGCAGCTTGAAGTCTCGATAGGTGCTATAAGCCGCCTGAAGACGTTTAGTGACAAGGTCGCGTCCGAAGCCTTGCCCGGCGAAGACATCATCCCATCGGAGGACTGGCCACAAGCAGGGTCAATCGAGATCAATAACACATCAGCTTCGTATCCGTAGGCCACTAATAGTCCTTTTCTGTAAACTGGTATTCTCCTTCCTTTGGATCTGAAACTGAGAGAATGCTCTTAGAGGCGCCGACAACGACGAGTCCAGGAGCGCAAGATTAGCGCTGAAGAATCTCACCCTGTCCATACAGCCAGGGGAGAAGATAGCCCTCTGTGGGAGGACTGGCAGGTAAGTTGAGCACTTTGAGAACCACCTATAGCACTTCGAGCACAAGGATCGCTATGTATCCTAGTTTTGAAACTAACGGGTGTTCATCTACCTTGTCAGTGGAAAATCCTCTATCATTCTCTTGTTACTCGCCCTCCTCGATCCCGTCGTACACTCCTCGCAGAACATAACGATCGATGGCCTTCCCCTTCATCGCGTCAATCGCGCGGCACTCCGCAGAAGGATCATCGCGGTTCCGCAAGACCCAGTGTTCCTCCCGCCAGGTAACACGATCAAGACCAACCTCGACCCCTATGACGTCGCCTCCGACGACGACTGTGTTGCTGTGCTGGAAGTAGTGCGCCTGGGCTCATTGACTCATGGGGGATTTGAGAGACCCAACAACAGACTACGTGAGGGGTGGAGCGCAGACTCCCTTAGCGCTGGGGAGCAGCGACTATTCGCGCTTGCTAAAGCGATTCTGCGCCATCGAGTGAGAATACGGGGCAGTGTCGGCGAGCGGGGACCGCGCGGTGGCCTTCTGCTTTTGGATGAGATCAACTTTGCGGCCGATAAAGAAACGGAGAGAATGATCGGAGACGTTATCAAACAGGAGTTTGCTGAGTATACCGTGATTTTGGTATCTCATCAGTTAGAACTGGTGGTGGACTTATGCCGACGGGTCGTCGTCCTTGAGAATGGAATGATCGTTGAGACCGGCGACCCCCACCAGCTAATTGGGAAAATTGGCAGTCATTTCGGTGAGCTCTGGAAAGCCCAGGAAAGCCGGCCATTAGAGAGTGGAAAGTAGTGTATCGGCTTTGCTACATAGCACCACCCACTCTGGTGGATGGGTGTGTGGGTTGTGCGACTGCTTGGATTGGCACAGGGACTTGTATCACGACGGCTATCTGGGGATGAAGTAGAGCTATGGGTGGTAACAGAAATACCTATATCGCATTATTTATATGTGTGCTACGAAAACTCTCGAACGAATGAACGGGCATTCGTGAGCAATGGCAGTGTCGCACCCTCTTCGGCTTCTTCGCGTTGGCTAACAAGAAAAAGAAAAGAGAGGCCGTCTGGCTAATGACTATATATCCTAGCGCTTGCACATACACCCGCTAAAGCAAAGCATAGCCTCATGACGTGAGTTATTAGGCCTTCCAAATACCCAGATCGAGGTGCGCTTTTCCTTGTCGTCTAGGTCATTAGGGCCTATATTAAAGACGACATTAGCACGCCCGAAGGTCCTCTCGCACTTGACGACCTCACGGCCGTGGCGAGGAAGGTAGTCAGGCGAGATGGCCATGAGGCCGAGCGTAGAGGTGAGGTCATTCTTCTCCAAGATGCGATAAAGGTCCTGAATGAAATCTTGGTGGGCCTCTAGGCCGACAACGACGTTGTCCTCATCACCATTATGGGACTGAAATGCGAACTCGTAAGCTCGGAGGCGGGTGATATCGCTGCCGGACTCGAAACACCAGCTGCGTGGCACGATGTGTCCTGCCATGAAGTTGGTAGGGTCTTGGGGCACCTTCCAGGGTGTCGAGGTAGAACCGTGCTCGACGAGAATCTCATCGTCGTCCATGTCGAAGTGGCTGTGTAGGAGACCAATGCCGAACAAGTCGGCTGCGCCTTCAGTTCTCTCAAAAAGAGCGCTAGCAATATGTCAGCGCAGAAGTTCAACTGCTGATATAACATTTGGGTTTTCCTACCGGATCTCCTCATTCAGTACTGTTTGGCCAGGGCCTTGATCAAACCTGTCTAGGGCCTCTCCCAGAGAAGTGAGGGACCTGTAGGTCTTGGGGTCAAAGAGAAGTCCGACATGTCTGCTAATAGTTTTCAAGGGCTTGATGTGGAGGCTAGCGTTTGTTGAAGCCGAGGCCTGATGTCCAAGAACGAAAGAAGAGAGTTTCTGGGATACGGCCTGGCCTTGGTCTTTAAATCTTAGTTTCAACTCAAATGAGGCTCTGCTCCTTCAACCAAGAACCCCATCTGCCGAGCTCAACCCCTCAAATAGCAGGAACGGCACATTGGCGATGAGCAAATGATTAAACGTCCCTCACCACCCTTACTGTCTTACATGCATGCTGAAACAGACTGCTATTGGCTTCCAGTGCACGGCTAAAAACCAGATGGCGTTGAAAATTATGTAGATAAGTGCTACGGTTTAAAGATAGACCATGGATATCGGAGCACCCTATTGTCACTATTGGGCCACCATTCATTCTCATTTTATTATTATAGTTCCCCGTCGGATAAGGGAGGTAAACAGTGATAATTAAATAAGCTGCCAAGTTTAACAATTTCAAAGCAAATAATTCTTACAAGGATAAAATAAGTTACAATAAGTATTTCAAGTAAAAAAAAGTTGTATTAAAAAAAAATTCAAGTTTTTTTTTTTTTTAAAAAAGTAAAAAAAAAGCTTAACGTATTATATAAACGAATCGTTTATTATATTTTATTTTTTTATATAAAATTAATATATTTTAATTAAAAAAATTAATTTAAATAAATTAAAATTATTATTATTAAATAGTTTTATATTATTTTAATATATATAAATATTATATATAAATAATATATTATTATTTTAATTTTATATATATTAATTTTTTTTTAAAAATTTTTATAATTATAAATACTTTATTTATATATAAAAAATAATATATAATTTATAATTATTTATATAATATATTATAATAATAAATTTATATAATTTATTATATATTTAAATTTAAAAAAATTTAAATAATATATTTTTAATTTAAATTTATAAATATTTTTTTTTAAATTATATAATATTTAAAATATAACTAATTAATTATTATATAATTATAATATATTTTTATATAAAATATATATAATAAGTAAAATTAAAATATTATATAAATAAACGGTTTATATAAATAAATAATTTTTTTAATATATATTTTTTATATTTTAATAATTAAATATACTTTATTTATAATATAATTAAAATAATATTATTAAATAATTATAATAATAAATTTATATAATTTATTATATATTTAAATTTAAATAAATTTTAAAAATTTTAAAAAAAAATTTAATTATATAATATATTTTTAATTTAAATTTAAAATTTTTTTTATTTTTTATTTTTATAACAATTTAATTATACACTATATTTAATATTATATAACGTAAATAACAAGTTTATTTCGTATTTAAATTTATTTCGCATTTTTGTTTATATTATATATATAATTATTAACTTTTTTTTTTATTATTATTTATAATGTTAAATAATTAATAAAAAGCTAATTTATAGTTTATATTACAAGTTATTTAATAAAACTTAAAATTATTTATTTAATATATTATATAAACTTTTAATATTTTTATTAAAACTTTAGCTAATTAATAATATAAAATTATATATTATAATAAACATTAAAACTAACTAAGTACAAATATAAAACGGAAACGAAAAAGAAACGGAATTAATAATATTAAACTATTAAAATAAAAAATAATAACTTAAAAAAAAAAAAAAAAACTATAACGGTATTACTATTATTAAAGCTTATATATATAATATAAAATACATTTTTATAATATAAGTAATGTTTTTATTATTTGTATTAAAATACGAATTTAGTAATTATAATAATTATTTTCTTTTTTTAATTAAATTAACTTTAATTTACTAATTATAAGTGAAAAAAAGCTTTTTAAAGCTTAATATTATTTATTAGTAAATATACGGCAAAATATTTTATATATAATTGTTTTTATATATTAATTAAATTACGTTTGTTATTATTTTAAAACTAGTTTAATTTAACTAGTTTTATTATAATAAAATATATAAACTAAAATATAAAACATTAAATTAAATTTACAAAATAGTAATTTTTTAATTTGAACAAATTATAATTACTTAATAAAAATAAGTTAATAATAGTAACGGCAAAATAGCTAAACCAAGTAGTTTACAAGCTCGGGAAACCTTATAAGCTTTACAAAGCTTAGTAGCTAAAACAAGTGGCTAATAAAAAACTAAGCCTTATTAAGGCCTATTATTTAAACCGAACTATTATTAACTTATATAACTTATTATTAAATACGTAATTTACTTTTTATTTCACGATTAATATACGAATAATACTTTAATTGTAAGTTTTGCTTTATTAAAATACGCCGCTCGTAATAATAACTATTTAATTAAACGTTATAAACTTAATTATAAATTAAATAACGTAAAAAACTAATTATTATTAGTTTATTAACAAAATATTTTTAATAAAAACTTAAAATACATTTAAAAACAAAATAATAAATAAACTAATTATTTATAAAAAAAAATAACTTTTTTAAATACTAAATAACTAAATAAAACAATATAATAAAAAAAAAATAACTTTTTAAAAAGAAAACTATAATAAAAAAATAACTTTTTTATATATAAAATTTTGTTATAATAAAAAGTATAACAAATTAAATATAATAATAATTTTAATATATTATTATAATAAAAAAAAAATACAATTAAAGCTTGGAAAATAAGTAAAAAAAATACAATTTATATATAAAACGTATATTTTTTATAATATATATTGTATAACTATATAATACATTTTATAAATAGTAATTATAACAACTATTTTTTTTTTTTTAAAAATTAGTTTTTAATTTTTGTTTTTAATTAAATTTTGCGTTTTTAATTAATTTAACTAATAAAATAAATTATATTTTTTATTATACTTATAATAATAAATAATTAGTTTATATAAATGTTTATTTATTATATAATATTATTATAATAATTTATTTATAAATAATAAATAATTTTGTTATATTTTTAATTATAAATAATAAATTTTTTAAAGTATATACTTATATATATTTTTTTTTTTTTTTTTTAAGTATTATAAAGCTTTTTTATAGTTTTTTACTTTTATTTAATTTTTATTATTATTAATTTGCTTGCGTTTTACGCTTTATTTTTTGTTTTTTTACTTTTTATTTGCTTTATTTTTATTATTATAACTAATATTAATTTAAGTTTTAACTTTAATATTAAATTACTAAATAATAATAATAAAAATAACGCTAATACGCGTTTCGTTATTTAAAACTAACGTTATTACTAACGTAATTTAAAAAAATAATTTATAAAAACTTATAATAAAAAATATAACTAATATAAAAAAGTTAAATGTATTATAAGTTTATTAATATATTATTTGTATTATAATTAAGTTTATAAAACATTTTAACTTTAAATAAACAAGCTTTTTAAAATTATATATTTAATTAAAATAATTTCCTTTTTTTTTACATTAAATATTATTATAATTATAATATTTATAAACTTATAAGTATTTTTATATTTATTTTATTATTATATTTTTATTTATTATTAATTAGTAAATTTTTATTATAATAATATTTAAAGCTTTATATTTTTAAAAATAAATTAACAAATTTACTATTAATTTATTTTAATTAATTTAAAATTTTTTTTATAATTTTGTTTTATTTTATATTATAAATACGAATAATTACTAAATTTAACACGTTTTAAAAAACAAACGTATTTGTTTTATTAAAATATAATAATAGTTTTTAAAAGCTTTTTTAAAAATATTATTAACGTATTATATTACTTTTAAGTTTATTAAAAAAATTACAAAAATAAAAATTAGTATTTTTATTTTTTAATTATTTTTAATATATTATTATAATTAAAATTTATATAAAAAAATAAAGTTTATTATAATAATTTAGTTTTTTTTTATTATTGCTTTGTTTAATAAGTAATTCTTTTTTTTATTATTAATATTATTAATATTTTTATTTTATTTTATTTAATATTTAATTTTAATATAATAAAATAATAATATTATAGCTTTATATAAACGTAAAACTATATTTTTTTTTTTTAATAACTATAATATAGTTAATTAAGCTTATTATAATTATATTTATAATTATATAATAAAAAAAAATATTTTTAAAGTTAAATAAAAGGTTTTTTAAAAAAAGTTTATATATAATTTAATAATAAAATATAAATTTATTTAAATTTAAAAATATAAGTTTAATTTTTATTATATATTAAAAATAAAAAGTTTAAAAAAAGAATTAAAAAAAAAATAATTAATAATTATATATATATAAATAATATATTTATTTTTTAAAATAAATAATATAATATTATTTTATTTTTATATTAATATTATAATATTAGCTTTTTATTTGTATTTTTTTAAATAAAATATAAGTAGTAAAAATAATTAAATATATAATATTATTTAAAAAATATAATTAATAATAATATAAATAAATTTAAAAGTAAAAAAATAATAAAAAATGTTATAAAAGTATTATTATATTAGTTACAATGCAATTTATACGAAGCAATTTAATATAAATTAGTTTTTTACTTTTATATAAAAGAAGCTTAAAAAAAGCGCTTTTTACTTTTTTGTTGTACAATTATTCTTTTTTTTTTTTTATATATAATATAGTATTTTAATAAACTATATTTATTATTTTTAACAAGTTAATATACTTATATATAAACTTTATATAAAACTTTATTTAAATATTAATTAGTGTTTATAATTGTATTTTGGTTATAAGTTTTTATACAATTATAATACAAATTAGTAAAAATAAAAACGGAATTTTTATTTAACTATACTTTAATAATAAGCTTTTATATAAACTACGTATTTTATATTGTATTTTAGTTTTTTTAATAATAAGCTAATAAAAAAAAATTAATTACTTTTTTTATATTTTAATTTAATTTTTATATAAAAGTTTAATTAATAATGCGTAATTGTATTACTTTTGATTTTAATTATATAAACTATATAAAAGTTTGTTTAATAATTAAAACCTAATTATTTACTATATAAATAATTAAATAATATTTAATTACTTACTATATAAATAATTAAACAGTAATTCTTACTAATAATTATTATTATATATTTAATTAAATAATATTTAGCTTTTTTTTGTATATATTTTAATATATAATAGCTAATATATATATATATATTAGTTTTTCTATATATAAAGCCTTTAATAAAAGTTTTTTTATATATAAAAAAAACTACTTTTTTTTTTTAAATAAAAAAATAAAAAGCATTACTTTATTTTAGTTTTTTTATATATAAAGCTTTTAATAAAAGCTTTTTTATATATAAAAAAACCTTTTTTCTTTTTTTTTTAAAAAAAAAATATTATTTTTTGTTGTACAAAAAAACTTTAATAAAAGCTACTTTTAAATAATAAAAAAAAAAGCGCTTTCTTTTATATTAAAAAGCTTTAACAAAAACTTTTTAATATAAAAAAAAAAGCTATTAAAATATATATTATATAAACTAAATTTTTTTATTTATATATATTTAATTTTTTAATTTAATATTATATATATAATATATATTTATATATATACTGTTATATAATAAGAAAATAAGCTAAATTATAACTAAAATTTTTTTTTTTAAGTATTATAAAAGTATTATTATATTAATTATAATATAATTTGTATAAAGCAATTTAATATAAATTAGTTTTTTTTTTATATAAAAAAAGTTTAAAAAAAGTACTTTTTGCTTTTTTATTATACAATTATTTTTTTTTTTTTTTTTATATAATATAGTATTTTAATAAATTGTATTTACTACTTTTAGCAAATTAATATACTTGTATACGAATTTTATACGAAACTTTATTTAAATAAAAAATATATATAATTTATAATTATAATAAATAAATAAAATAATAATATTAATAATTAATAAGTAATTATTTTAATTATAATATATTATAATTTTAAATACGTTTTATTTATAATATATAATATATATAAAATAATTTAAAATATTATTTAAAGTATTTAAATTACTTATATATAAAAATAGTTTATAATATAAACTAAATTAAAAAACTATATATAAATTTAAATATAAAACTTTAAAATTAAATATATAATTAAAAATAATAAATTATAATTTAATTTTAAATTTAAATATAATATAAATATATTATTTTTTTATTAAATTATTTTTAATATACTTTTATTTATATTTTATAAAACATTTTTTAAAAGTATTAATTATTTAATTAATTAAAATATTAATAACTAATATTTATTAATTATATTTAGTTAATTAGTTTTTTACTTTATTTTATAATAAAGATTTTTTTAAAAAACTTGTTTTTTTATTATATTTTTAACTTTTTATTTTTTAAAAAAGTTTTTAAATATTAATATAAATAATAAATACTTTAATTTAACGTTTTAAAACTTTAATAATTATATTAAAAAAATATTATATATTTAATTATATTTTATTAAAAATATAAAACAATACGCTTATAAATTAATTTTATTTAAAATTTAAAAAGGTTTAATAAATTTAAAAACTAGTTTATAGTTTTTAAATTTAAAGTTTTTAATAAAAAAAACTACTATTTATTTTATTTTAAAAATTATAAAAATATATTTAAAATTATAATATTTTATATATAATTTAATTACGTTTTATTATTATTTTAATAATATAAAACAAAGCTTTTTTAGTTTATTAATTTAATTTTATATTTTTAAAACTTTTTTTAAAATAAAGTTATTTTTAATAAAAGTATAAAATTTAAATATATAATTATATAAAATTTTAAAAAAAATATATTTATAATATTATTAATAATTAAATTTATAATAAAATAAAATTATATTAATAATTATAATTAGTTTATTTGCTTTAAATTAAAAAAGTATTTAAAATACTTTTTAATAATTTAGTTTATAAACTTTATTTAATTATTAGTTTTAAAATAAAACGTAATTAAATATTATTATTTTATTTTAATATAATAATATAGTTTTAATTAAAATTTATTTATAAAAAAAGTATTTTTATTAAATATTATATTAATAAGTAATTTAAATTTATATTTAATTTTATAATAAAATAAAATAATTAATTTAATAATAATAATAATAATATTTATAAAAAATAAATATATTAATTTAATAAATTAATTAATAATAATTAATATAATATTAATAAGTTTATTTTAATAACAAATTTATAATAAATTAATAATAAAGTTTATATAACGTATTACACGGGTTAGCTGCGTACACGGGTTAGCTGCGCACTAACTTAGATTTTTGTACGTACTTTTATTTTTTTTACATTTCTTAATAACTAAATATGTTTAACTTATATAAAGAAAATAATATATAGCTTATATTATAAGCTTTATAGCAAAACTAAAAACTTTTTGTTTAAAGTACTATAAAAATGTATAATGTTTTTAAATTTACCTTTTATATGTAATATTATAAAATTGTATTATAAAGTACAATATATTTATTTTTATATTAATTAATAAAATATAAAAAGGAATTAATTATATAATATATTTTTAACTTAAATATATAAGTATTTTTGCTAAAGTTAATTAATATTAAAAATATAGCTAATTTGCTACTATATATATATAATGTATTTTTAATTAGCATTAATTAGGCTTTAACTTTTATATAGTAATAATTTAATATTTATATATGTTTTAATTATTAAATTAATTATTAAAAAGTTTTATATAAAGATTTTAATATATACTAAATATAGTTTACTTTTATATAAAATATAATTACTACTTATAGTATTTTAAAAAAAGATATTTATAACTTTAATAAAATAGGCTTTATAATAAGCAAAATATTATTTAAAATAATTGTTATATTGTTTAACTAATATAAAAAACTAAAATTTGTACAATAAAGCAATTAAAAATAGTTAATAGTTATTTAAGCTATTTTTTTATATAAATATATAATACTATTATATATTATTTTAATAAGGCTTATTTATTTATTATTTTAGTATTCTAATACTAATTTACTATATAAATAAAGGATTACTATTATAATTAATAGTTAAACTATAAATAAAAAAAGTTTAAATTAAATAAAATATTTTAATTAATATATAATTTATTATATAAAAAATATTTATTACTTTTTAATTTTAAATAGTTATAAAAGCTATTATTTAAATAATTTTAAAACTTATATTAAAAATTATAAAATTATTATACTTTGTATACTTACGTATTTATTATATAAGTTTTAGCTTTTTAATATTAGTTATTTTAGCTTTTTAAAATAAGTATATAATAAAGTAATTAATAAACTTATATAATTAAATATTATATATATTAATAAAGTTAGTTTTTTTAATATATTTTATTAAGTATTTAAAGTTTTAATAACTAAAAACAATATTTAAAAAAGGTTTAAAAGTACTAGCTTTATTTTATATAACTTAAAATATATTATTTTTTAGTTTATAATAAAAAAACTTATTAAAATACTATTAGGATTATTTTATAAGCTTTATATAAAATTTAGTAATTAGAAGTTAAAAACTTTATATAATAAAAAAAACACTAAATAATAAGCCTAATTTATTAAAAATAAAGTTATATAATATTAAAATAGCTTTTTAATAATTATTTTAAATATAATTAATTTAATTATAAAAAGAATAAATATATTAAAATACTAAGTTATACTATTATAAATTAAAATAGCTAAGCTTTATAAAATAAATTATAAGCTAAACTAATATTACTATATAAAAAACAAATGTTTATAAGTTGGAGAATTATTTATTATATAAGAAAGTTAAAATTAAAAAGCTAAAAAAGCTATTAAAAAATAAATAATTAAAGAAGTACAAGTAAGTAATTATTGTATAAAGAGTAGCACTATACAAAAAAAATACTATAGAATTTATAGCAAACTCGGATATAATACGCGTATATATTAAAACAAAGTAGAAATATTTAGCAAAAACAAATTTAAATAGTACGAATTAATTTTTTATATTATAATTGAGTTATTTTGATTTTGTGTACGAAAGTTTAAAAAAGTGCATAGCTAACCCGTATGCGCAACTAACCCGTGTGGTACGTTATTACGTATTTATTTATATAATTATTAGTATTTCTTTTAAAATTAAATTAATAAAACTTTTATTTTAATAATTTTTTTATTGTTATTTTTTTAAAATAATTTATTAGTAAATTATTATAATATAATTTAATTAATTAAAAATGTATTATTTTTTTTAAAAGTATATAAGTTTTATTATTATATAATAATAAAGTATTTAAAATACTTTATTAAAGTTTTATTTTTTTTTTATTTTAAATTTAACGGTTAATATAATAGTGTTTTAAATTTTAATTTTAAATATTTTAAATTAAGTTTTAAAAAATATAATTTAATATTAAATTTAAAATATTATTTATATTAATAATAATTTATATTTATTTATATATTATTATTTATATAAAAATAGTTTAAATTTTAAATAATTTTTTAATATATAATTTATTAATTAGAATTTTTAAATATTTATTATTAATTTTAATATTTATAATTATAATTTTTTTTAATAATATAAATAATTTATTATTATTTAATTTTAATTTTATTATATAATTAAATTATTTTAATAAATTATTAACGTTATTTTTTTTATTACTTTTATAATATATAATAAAATTAAATAATATTAAATATATATATTATTTAATTTGCTTTTTATTAAATTTAAATATTTTTATAAAAACTTACAAATTATTATAATTTATAAAAACTTTAATAAATAATTTGTTATTTTATAAATAATATTTTTAATATTTAAAATAATTTATTATTATTATTATTTTTTTATTTAAAGTATTATATTTCGATTTTTATTTAATAAACTTATAAAAATAAAATAAAATAGGTTTTTATTAGCTTTAATTATTTTTTTAAATTAAACTACTTATAAATACAATATTAAAACTATTAGTTTTTATTAATATATATTTTTTAAAGCTAAAATATATAAAAAAATAGCTTTTTTAAATACTTTTTTAATTTTTTTAAAAGGTTTTATTATAAAAATATTTAAAAAAAAAATTTTATTTTTTATTTTTAATTCGTTTATTTTTAAAAACCTAAAAAAAAAAAACTAAAATTTAAAAATACTTATTAATTGTTTAAATAAAAATTCGTACAAAGTTGTACGCGGGTGCGTTAACCCGCTAAAAGTAGTAAATATAAATTTATTTAAATACTATATTATAAAAAAGAAAAAAAGAAAAACAATTGTATAATAAAAAAACGGGAAATATTTTTTTTAAGCTTTTTTTATACAAAATTGCTTTGTACGAATTGCGTTGCAACTAATATAGTAATACTATTTTAATATTAAAAAAAATCTTTTTTAATTGTAATATAGTTTATTTTTTTATTATACAATAATAAATATAAAAATGCGTATTATATACGTGGCATTAAAATTAAATATAAAAAAACTTACTTTATATACTATATATTTTAAAAGCTTTTTTTTTTGTATTAAAAAGTTTTTATTAAAGCTTTTTAATATAAAAAAAACCGTTTTTTTTTTATTATATATAAGTAATTTTCGTTAAAGTTTTTTTGTATAATAAAAAGTAATGTTTTTTTATTTCCTTAAAAAAAGAAAAAAAATCCTTTTTTTTGTACGAAAAAGCTTTTATTAAAAGCTTTATATATAGAAAAACTAAAAAAAAAGTAATGCTTTTTACTTTTTTATTTAAAAAAAAAAAGTGGTTTTTTTTATATATAAAGAAATTAAAATATATATATTATTAATTATTATATATTAAATATATATACGAAAAAAAAACTAAATATTATTTAACTAAATATACAATAATATTATTAAAAAAGGTTGCTATTTAATTATTTGTATAATAAGTAATTAAATGTTATTTAGTTGTATATATAATAATAATTATTAAAAAAAATGTTTGTTTAATTATATATACGTAATAATAGTTGTTAAAAAAAAGTATTGTTTAACAATATTGTACAATAATATTATTAGTATTAAAATTACTTATTATTAGTTTTTTATTATATAAAAGCTTTTTATTAGTTAAAAAGTTACTTTATTATATTAAAAAAAATTAATTTTCTTTTTAATTATTATACGAATAGTTTTTAAATATATTTATATAATAATTAAAAAAAATAATATAAAAGTTTTACTAATTATAAAAACTAACTCGTTATTATTTATAATTAATTTGTATTTAAATAGCTTTTTATAAAGTTTAAATTATTTAAATACTAATTAATATTTAAATAAAAATTTGTATAAAATTGTACGTAAATACGTTAATTTGTTAAAAGTAGTAAATATAAATTTATTTAAATACTATATTACGATGAAAAAAAAAAGAAAAACAGTTGTATAATAAAAAAGCGAGAAGCGCTTTTTTTAAACTTTTTTTGTACAAAATCGCTTCGTACGAATTACGTTACAATTAATATAATAATATTATTTTAATATTAATAAAATATTAATAAAAGTTATAAAACTTTATATATTATTAAAACTTATAATAAAAGCTAAAAAGCGGCTATTTTTTTATAATTTAAATTTTATTTAAATTTATTTTAATATTGTTTTTTAAAATAATATAATTTAAAAATTCAAACTTATTTTAATAAAACTAGTATTTAAAAAATTTAATATAAAAGTCCGTTTTTTAAAGCTTTTTAATAATATTCCAAATATATTTTATATATTTGTTTTTTTTAATTTTTAAAAAAACTAATTTATTATTTAAAAAAACTAAACAATATTTATTTAAAAAATAATTAAATATTTTATATATATAATTTTAAAAAGTAATTAAAATATTATATAAACTTATTAATATAATTAAAAATTTATAATAATTATAATAAGTTTAAAAAGCTATTTTTTTTTTTTTTTTAATTTGTAATTTATAATAAATATTTTTAAAATTAATTTTAAAAAATATTTTATTTTTAATATTTTATTTAACATTTTTAAAATAAATAAGAAAATATAGTAATTTTTAAAAAAAACTTTATTAAGTTTTTTATAATTTATATATAATTTTAATTTACTATTTTTTTTAAAAATAAATAAAATAAATACTTTAATAAAACTTTAAAAGTTTTTAATTTTATTTAATTTTAATATAATATTAAGTTATATTTAAAGCTTTTTTAGTTTATTTTATATTAAAAATATATTAAATAATAAAATATATTAATATTTAGTTTTAAATTAATTAATAAATCTTTTATTTATTATAAAATAAAATATTAACTTTTTAATATTAAAAAAACTTAAAATACTTTTAAAACTTAAATAAAATAAATATAATTAAAGTTTAATTTCAAATTATTTTTAGTTTTTTAATTATAAAAGTTTTAATAATTTAATTAATATTTAGTAAAACTTTTTATTATAATATATTTTTATAAACTAATAAAATATTAGTATTTTAAATTATTAATATTATAATTTGAAAAACTAGTAATTATAAACCAAATTTAAAATAATTTATAATAATAATATAAAACTACTTTTAAAGTTATTACTTTTAATAATTATAATATAAATATAATAAAATTTTTAAATAATTTTATAATTATTAATTAGTTTATAATTAATTTAATAATAATTATAAATAATTATTTTATTAGTAATTATAAAATAAAAAAAATATAATTTAAAAAGTATTTTTTTTAATTTATATTATAAAGCAAAAATATAATTAATTTAATTATATTTAATATAAGAATTTAAATTAATATAAATAATTAAAAAAAGTTTTTTAAAATTTAAAAAATAAATAATATATAAAGTATAAAAACAAAATAAAATAAAAATAAAAAAATTATAATTAAATTTAGTTTTAATAAGCTTTAAAATTAAGTTTATAGTTAGTTTTTTTTACTATTATTTATATAGTAATATAAAGCTATTTTTTCCGTTTTTTTATTAAAAAAAAAGTAATACTAGTATTTTTTTTTAATTAATTTTAGTTTTTTAAATCTTTTTAAAACCTTATAATTAAAGCTATTAATTAAATTAAAAGTATTAATTATAAAAGTATTTTAGTTTATTATAATAAAAATATTTAAAAGCTTTTAATAAATTAATTAAAATTAGTTTAATTTTGTTTTTTATATTAATACTTTTTATTTTAAATTAAAATACAAGTTTAATTTAGTAATTTATATTAGTATTTTTAAATAAAAACTTATTATTATAAATTAAAATATTATAAATTAAAGTTTTATTTTTAAAAAATAAAAGTTTTTAATATTTATAATAAAGTAAAATACTAAAATTTTTATTTAATTAAATAAAAAAAAAGTTATAATTTTTTTAATACGTATTTTAAAATTGTTTTTATATTAGTTTAAATTTATTAACAAATTAAAATATATTTAAAAAAGTTTTTATTATTAAAACTAAATTAATTTAAAATTAAAAAACTTAAAATAAAAAGTAATTTATTAGTTTTTAACGTTTAATTATTATATTTATTATATTATTTTGTTTATTTAATAATAAATTATAAAAATTAAAAAGTTTTTTTTATAGTAATTTACTTAGTTTTTAGTAATACAATATAGCTTTTTTCTTTTTAACTTTTTATATATTTTAGTTTTTAATTTTAAAAAAATAATAGTTAAATTATTTAAAATATTATTAAAATAACTATTTAATATATTTAAATTAATTATTAATATTAGTTTTTAAATGTTTTAATTAGTAAATAAATGTTTATATTTATTTAATAAAAGCATTTTAATTATTTATAAGTTGTTTTTGTTTTAAATGTTTTATTTATAATTTTTATTTAATAAGTATTTTTATATATTTAGTTTATTTTAATATAAATTATTAAAATTTTAACGTTATTATAACAAAACTTTTATAAATTAACTTTAAATATTAGTTTTAACTTTTTTATTTATTTAGTTTATTTATTATAAATAAACTTTATAAATAAAAAAAAATAGCTAAATTAAAAAAGTTATTTAAAATTTATAATATTATTATTTAATTATAATTTGTAATATATTTAATAATGTTTTTTGTTATATAGTTAAAAAAATACAATATTGTACGTAAATAAAAAGTAAATACAAATAATTATTCAATTTATTTTTTATTTATTTAAGTACGAAAATAAAGCTTTTGTACGCAAAATTCTTTTAAAAAAAAAGAATTTTGTTTAATTATACCGTTTAAATAACTAAACTTACGGTTTAATTAAATCGTAATACGAAAAAGTATTATATATAAATATATAATATTAATTACAAATAATACTAATATTATAACATTTTTTATTTATAATATTTGTTTTTATTATTTAATAAAGTTTTAAATAAAAAGCTATTATTATTAAAAAGTAAAAAAAAGTAGTTTTATTAATTAAAAAGTTTTAGTTATTAATTTTAAAAGTTTTTAACATTTTTACTTTTTTTTTTTTTTTTTTTTTTTAAAGCGTTTTTTTTTAATAATAATTTAATTGTACTATAAAAAGTATTTGTTTTTATAGTATTTTAAATAATACTTTAATAATAAGTATTTAAAAGTTTTTAAAAATTTAAGCTTTTAAAATTATAATAATATATTAATTATTTAAATTTATTATAATAAAAAATTAAAAGTTATTAATATTTAAAAATATAAATAATAATTATATAAAAGTAATATTTTAAAAGTTTAAATTAAATTATTATTTAAATTAAATTTTTAATATTTTAAATAAACTTTAATTAAAGTTTATTAATAAAATATATAGTTATTAAATATTTATTTTAATATAAAATATTATTATAAAATTATAAATAATTTAAAAAAAAAAACTTTAAAATTATTACAATAAAAAATATAATAAATTAAATATAATAATAGTTTTAATATATTATTATAATAAAAAAAAACATAATTAAAATTTAAAAAATAAGTAAAAAAAATATAAATTATATACGAAATATATATTTTTTATAATATATATTATATAATTATGTAATATATTTTATAAATAATAATTATAATAAATTTAAATAAAAAATATATATTTATAAATGTCGAAATAGAATTACTGTGTTGGTTGCAACGCAATTCGTACGGAACAATAAGTCTCCGAACCTAGTACGAATTAGGTCTCTTACCCCTGCACGAAAGGGCATAAAAAGGGAGCTTCCTACTCCTTTGTTGTACGACTGGTTTTCCCTTCTTTTCTCCCCGTGGCATAGTGAGTAAAGACTGTGTCCACCACTTTTGCAGGCGTGTATGCCGCCTTGGAAATATGCATGCAACCTTAACCAAACAATAAAAGTAAATACTTTTTTATAAAAAATAAATAAATAACAAGCTTGTTTTTTAATTAATAGCTTTAAAAACTTTTATAATATTTTTAATATAAATATAAAATAAAAACAATATAAATAATATATAAATTTAAAATTTAGTTTTTTTTTTAAATATTTTAAATTTTAATAAATTTTACTTTTATAATACTTATAAAGTATAATTTTATTATTTTTATTATAATAAATATTATTTAATAAAAGTATTAATAATTTAAAATTTTGTTTAATTAAGCTTTTTATTAAAAAAATGTAATAATTAAACTTTTTTAATTTTAATATAAAAGTATTTTAAAATACATTAATTATAATTCAATATTATTAAAGTTAATAAGTTTATAATAATACGTAGTTAATTAAATTATTTTTTTATAAATATTTAATAAAATTAAAGTTTTTTTAAACTTATTTTAAAAGCGTTTTATAAGTTTAATATAGTAAAATTATATATTTATTATTTATAATTTTTATTTGTTTTAATTTTTTAAAAATGTTGTTTTTTTTTTAATAAGCTTTTTTTAAACGTTTTATAATATAAACATTTTTATAACCTATATTTTTAATAATAAAAGCAGTTTATAAAATAAACTAATTTTAATTACTTCGAATTTAAATTACTTTTATAATATTTTTGTTTTTTATATATTTAATTTTTTAATTTTAAAAAAGTTAATATTAGTTATTTATTTTAAAAATTATAAAATTAATTTATTTATAGCTGTTATAATATTTGTAAAAACCATTTTTAAAAGCTTTTTGTAAATTTGCTAATTATTTATTTTATTAATAAAAAGTAAAATAAAAAAAAAAAACTTAATAAAATATTTTAAGTTAATATTATATTTCGACTTTAAATTATTAGCAATTCGGCAATATTTTAAAAAAAAACCGCTTTATAAATTAGTTAATTATTATTTAAAAGTTTTAAATTGCTTTACTAGTTTAATTTGCTTTTAAATAATTGTAATTTTAATTTAAATATTTTAAAAAACGTTAGTTTTATTATTTATATAACGTGTAACGTTATTTACAAATTAATAATATATTTAAGTTAATAATACACTTTTTAATATTTTTACATTTTTTATATTTATTTATACATTTTTTAATAATTATAATATAATTTATAATTAGTTATTTAAATTGAATATTAAAACTTATATTTTATTTTTTATAAGCTTTTTAAAGTTTATAATATTTTAATAATATACAATTATAATGTATTACAAATTAATAATATTAAAATTTTATAATATTTAAAAAAAATATAATTATTTAATATATAATTAAACTAAATTTATAAGTATTTTTGTTTTAGTTTTAATATATTAAAAAAATAACTAATATTTTTTAATATATATATAATATATTACTTATTAATAAAAACTAAATATTAAACTTTTAAATGTATTTAAATTATTAAATTAATTATTAATAAGCTTTTAATAAAAGTTTTTTAAATTATTATATGTAATTTAAATTTATAACTAATATAATTTTAAAATATAGTATTATAATTAAAAATATATATAATTTAAATAAAAATAGTTATTATAAACGTAAAAAAACATAAAAAACTTCAATAAACTTAATAAAAAAGCCGAAAATAAATTATAATAATTTAAATTATTAATTTTTAAAGTTAAATAATATTATTATATATTATTTTTATAAAGAAAATTTATTTTATATTTTAATATTTTAATTTTACTTTATTAAATAATTAAAAAGTTAATTTATTTTAAAATAATTAAATAATAAATAAAATAAATATTAAATAAGTAAAATATTTTAATTATTATATTAAAAGTTATATATAAAATATAAAACATTTTTAAATTTTCAATAATTATAAAAGCTATTATTTTATAAAATTTAAAAAATAATATAAAAACTATAATATTTTTTTTTTTATATACTTTTTAATTTATTTTATAAACTTTAGTTTTTAAATTTAATATTTTTTAATATATTTAAATATATTTATTTGTTATATATTAAAAATTTAATATAGTAATATTAAATTTATATTATAAAAAAGAAATTTTTTACCGGATTTTTAAAAATATTTAATTAGAATTTAAAGCTGTTAAACTTATTTTTTTAAATAATAATAAAGTTATTTTAGTTTTAAATATTATAAAAATTAAAAAAATACTTTTTTTAATATACATTTTAAAAACGCTTATAATTATATTTAAAACTAAATAATAATTAAATTTTATTAACTTAATATTGTATAATTAAAAAAGTATAATATTGTATATAAATAAAAAGTAAATACAAATAATTATTTAATTTATTTTTTTTTTTTTAAATATAAAAGTAAATTTTATATATATAAAATTCCTTTAAAAAAAAGAATTTTGTTTAATTATATTATTTAAATAACTAAACTTACAAGTTAATTAAATAGTAATATAAAAAAGTATTATATATAAATATATAATATTAATTATAATATTTTTTTATATAAATATTATTAAAAAAAAAACTATAAATATAAAAAAAGTATATAATACGCTATTTAATAAAGTATATATATAAAAAAAAAAAAGTAATACTTTTTTTATATAAATAGCTTTTTAAAACAGTTATTATTTATATAAAAATACGTTATTTTTTAAATATTATTATATATTTAATAATAATATAATTTATATAAGTTATTATATATAGCTTTTTATAATTTTTTAAAAAATATTTTAATTTATATAAATAATATATTAATAAAAACCAAAGTTTTAAATGTTTAATTTAAAATATATTTTATAAATATATTTACTAAATTATTTTTATTATTAATTTATTATATTTTAAAAATCTTTTTTTTTTATATAATTTTTAAAATAATATAATATTAATAATTAGTTTTTTTTTTTATATTATTTTTAGTTTTATTAAATAATTATATAAAAATTTTAAATTTAAATATAATATAATAAAAATTAAAAATAAGTTTAATATTTTTATAATTTTTTAAAAGTTATATAAAAAGTAATAATATTATTCAATTTATTAATTATATTATATAATTTATTAGTTGAAATATTTTATATAATATATTTATTTTTATTTAAATTTTAATATATAATATTACTATTAATTTTAAAATTCAAATTTATTAAGTTTTTTATATAAATTTTTATTATTAATATAATAATAAAAGTAAATTAAAAAGTTATATTTATATTATTTATAAAAAAGCTATTTATAAAAATAAATAACTTTATATAATAAAAATTAAAAAAAAAAATATAAAGCTTTTAAATAAGTTATTTTTTTATTATTTAATTTATTTATTTAATATTTTTATATTATATAATTATAATTTAAATATTTATATTATTATAATAAAATTATATATAGTTTTTAATTTATATATATTATTAATATATATATTATAAATTTATTAAAAAATATAAATTTAAATAAATTTCTTTATTTAAAATATAATATTTATTAAGTTTTTTATTTAGTTTTTTAAATTATTATAATATTATTTTTATATAAAAATACTTTTTTATTATTAAATTTAATTAAATAATTTAAAATAAAGATTTTTTTATTTTTATATAAAACTTTATTTATTAAAGTTTTTTTTTTTAATATAAAAAAACTCAGTATTATAAAACTTAAAATATTATTTATTTATATTTTTATAATTTTAAAAATATTTAAATTATTATATATATATAAAAAATATAAATTATATATTAAAATTTATATTTTAAATTTTTTATAATAATATTAATAATAAATTTTAAATTAATATAGTTTTAATTTAATTAAATTATATAATAATAATATAATTTATAAATAATTTTTAAAAAATATTTATTTTTTAGTTTTAAAAGTAAATAAATAAAAATATTATATAATAATTTATTTATAAATTATATATTAATTTAAACAATATTTTAAAGTTTTATATAAAAGTAAATTTAAAAATTAAAATTAATTATTAATTTATTTACAAAATTATTAATAATTATAGTAAAATTATATTTTTTTTAATATTATTATATTTTTATATAATTAATTTTAATTTTTTATATAGTTTAATATTTTTTTTTTTTTTTTTTATATAAAATAAAATTTAAAAATATATTTTTTATTATATATTTTTAAATTATATATAATAAATTTAAAAATACTTTATATAATAAATTAATTAATTTTTATTATATTAAACTTTTTAAAAAACTTATTTAAAAAAATAATAATTTTATTTATATAAAAGTTAATTATTAGTTTTAAAGCTTATTATTTTATTAAAATTAAAAAAACTTATATTATTTAGTTTTTATATAATATATATATAATAAGCTTTTTTTTTAATTAGTTTTATTTTTTTAAAATTATTATTAATTAAATATATTATATATTATTTTTTTTTAAATTTATTATTTAAATATCTTTTATATAATAATATAATTAAATTTATATATATTAAAAGTAAATTAGTTTATTAATTAAATTAATAATTATATTTAAATTTTTAATTATTTTAATTTTATATAAATATTTTTAATTTTTTTTTTTTTTATATTAAAACTTTATTATAAAAAAAAAAAAAATATATTATATAATTAATTTTTATTTTTATATAATTTTTTTATAATATTTTTATTACTTTTTAAATAATTATTACTTTTTATATAAAAATTAAAAAAAAAAAAAAAGTTTTTATTAATATAAAAATACATTTTAAATATAAAAAAAATTAATATAAAGTTATTTAGTTTTACTATATTATTTAAAGTTTTAATAATTATTTATAAAATTAATTTATTATTTATTTATATATTTATTTTTTTTAAAAAAATATTATATATATATATTTTAATAATTTATATATTTATTTTACTTTTTTAATTATTTAATATACTTTTATAAATATTTTTTAATATTATATATTTATAATTTTAATATAATTTTAAAATTTATTTAAAAAAAATTTTATTTTAAATTTATATATAATATTATTAAATAATTTTTAATAAATATTAATTTAATATTTATATAATATTTTTTAAATATTTTATATAAATATACATTTTAAAAAAATAATTATTTAAAATACTATTATAATATTAATTATAACGTGGTTTACTATTACCTCGCCATTATTATTACCTCGCCACTTTTTGAAAATATATACGTATTTAAAATTATACTTTAAATAAAAGGCTTAAAAAAATTGTAAAGATATAAGCCCACCTTTATATTTTTCTAGACTTTTCTCTCTTTTTAGCCCCGCTTTTATATTTTAACACTAACCTTCTTAGGAAGTTGTACTATTA
>MU281474.1:0-40237 GCA_022385595.1 Xylaria palmicola
TAATTTAAAATACTTTTTATATAAAATATATTATAAATTTTAATAATAATTTTATTATTAATATATTAAAGTATTTATATTTTAATTAATTTAAAGTTTTTAATTAATAATTTTTAAAAAAATTTTAATTTATATAAACTTTAATTATATTTAATATAAAAATATATAATTTATATAATAATTTTTTTTTAAGTTATTATATAAATATTATATAACGTATTATTATATATATAAAGTTTAATTATTTTTTATATAATAATTTAAAAAATTTTTAATAAATTTTAAAATTTTTTATATTATAAATTTGTATTAAAACTTAATAAAAAAAACTAATAATTGTTTTTTAAAAAGTTTTATATTTTTGTACGTTTATTTTTAATAGTTTTTATATAAATAATTATTATTTAATATTATAATAAATAAAAAAAAGTTTTAATTATTAAATAAAATTTTATATAATTTATATAATTAAAATCAAAAATAATATAATTACGTATTATTAATTAAACTTTTATATAAAAACTAAATTAATATATAAAAAAAGTTTTTAATTTTTTTTTATTAGCTTATTATTAAAAAAACTAAAATATAATATAAAATATATAATTTATATAAAAACTTATAATTAAAATATAATTAAATTAAAATTTTGTTTTTATTTTAAAAATTTTTATTTTTTAATTAAAAATACTAATTATTATTATATAATTAAAAAAGTATAATATTATATATAAACAAAAAATAAATATAAATAATAATTTAATTAATTTTTTTTATATATAAAGTTTTTTTTTAAAAAAAGAATTTTGCTTTTTTTTATTATTTAAACTATTAAGTTTAAAGCTTAATTAAACAGTAATACAAAAAAATAATAACATGTTTTATTAATATATAAACATTATTAATATATAAACACTTTTTTAGTATTTTTTTCGGTTGTATATTAAAAACTTAATTATAATATAATTTTATTAATTTAAATAAATTAAAATCTTTTGTATTAAATGTTTTTATATTTATTATATACGTTTTTATATTATAATTAGTTATATTGTAAATATTATATTAATACGCGCGTATAAGCGCTTTTATTTAATAATTATTATGTTTATTATTTTTTTTACTTATTAACTTATTATTTTTTTTAAAAACTTATAAATTTTTTTTATTTTTTCAAGTAAATATTTTTTTAGTTTATAAATATTTGTTTTTAGTTTTATAACGTTTATTAAAAATATAGTTAGCTTTTTTAAATTTACTTATTTAATTTATTATTAATATATATTTATATATTAATTAATACGTAGTTTTTAATAATAAGTTAATATTATTAATAATTTTAGTTAATAAGTTATTTTAATATTTTTGTATATAAGTTTTAAAGTATATTATTTATATAATAACTTTTTTAATATTAATAAGTGTTATTAAAAATATAAAAATTAAAAGTAGTTTTAAAAGTAATAATAATATTAAAATAATTAAATTAACTTTAAACTTCGAAATAATAACGTTTAAATTAAATAAAACAAAATTAGTAACTTTAAATTCTAAAGTAATATTTTTAAATATAATTATATTTATATATATTATAAAAAACATTAGCAAAAAGTTTTTTTTAAAAATGTAAAATATATTTACTTATATAAAGTTACTAATTTTAATATTATATACTTTTTTTAATAAACTAAAATATATTACGTTTAAAAGCTAAAGTTTATAAAAAGAATAAATAAATATTAGTTAAATAAAAATACTATTTTACTTTTAATAATTTTTAAATTTCTTTAAATAATAGTTTTTATAATTATTAAATATAAAAAAATATTTTATACTTTTTAAATATAATTAAATATACTTATTAAAATGTTTAATTTATTTTAAACTAAAGTTATTATTAATTTAACTATTATTTAAAACTATAATTCGCTATTTATATAGTAAAAAGCTATTGTAATACTAAAATACAAAATAAGTTTTTCATTTTAAAATAATAAAAAGTAATACTGTTTAGCTTTAAAAATTAATTAAATAAATAGCTGTAAATTAATTTTAATTGCTTTACTAAGCTTATTTAAGCTTATTTCGCTTTTTAAAAATAGTTATAACTATATTAATTATAATTATATTTATTATAAACCTTATTTTATTCAAATTATAAATATTCTTTTTTGTAATACCTTTATATATTATAATTATTTTTATATATTAAAAGTATATATTATATATATTGCGATTTTTATAAAGAATTTAACAATAGTTTATTTAATAGTTTAATTATATTTTAAAAGCTAATATACGGTTTATAAAATATATTGTTTTGTATTTTTTAACTAGTATAGCTTTACGTTTAACTAATAATTAATTAGTTATATTTTTAATATAAAATACTTAAAGTAAAAACAATTATAAATTAAAATTAAATATAAATAAAATAATTATTTGCTTTTTTTATTTAATAAAATTTAACTTTATAAATTATATTTTACGTTTTAACGTAGAATTGTAAATTTAGTAATAAAAAGTTATTTGTAAAACGTAGTATATTTTTGTAAGCTTTGTAATACAAAGCTAAAAGTTTTATTAAAAATAACGAATAGTAATAAGTAATTTAGTTTTTTTTAATACGTTTTTTATTATTATAAGTTAAAAAAATCGACTTAAAAGTTAAAAAAGTTAAAAAGTTAAAAAAAGTGTTTACATATTAATAATGTTTTTATATTAATAAAACACGTTATACGAAAATATATAATATTAATTATAATTAATATTAATATTATAACAAATATATTATATAAAACTTTTTAATTAATAAGTTATATAATATAATCAATAAATTTAATAATGTTATTGCTTTTTATATAACTTTTTAAAAAATTATAAAAATATTAAAACTTATTTTGAATTTTTATTATATTATTTTTAAATTTCAAATTTTTATATAATTATTTAATAAAATTAAAAATAATATTAAAAAAAAAACTAATAATTAATATTATATTGCTTTAAAAATTATATAAAAAAAAAAACTTTTTAAATATAATAAATTAATAATAAAAATAATTTAATAAAAATATTTATAAAACGCGTTTTAAATTAAATATTTAAAACTTTATTTTTTATTAATAAGTTTTTTATATAAATTAAAATACTTATTAAAAAACTATAAAAAGTTACGTATAATAGTATATAAATTGTATAATTATTAAATGTAAATAATATATATACTTTTTTTTTTAAAAAGCCGTATATATAATAACATTTAAAAAACAACGTATTTTTGTACGAATAACAACTATTTTAAAAACCGTTTGTACAAAAAAGCGCTACTTTTTTTTTTTTATATATATAAACTATTAAACAACGTATTGTATATTTTTTTTTGCATTTATAGTTTTTGTTTTTTAATAATATTTATATAAAAAAATATTGCAATTAAAAACAAAAGAAAACCAAGGTTATAATATTAATATTAATTACAATTAATATTATATATTTACGTACGTTACTTTTTTATATTATTACTTAGTTAAGCTTTAAATTTAGTAATTTAAACGGTATAAATAAGTAAAATTCCTTTTTCAAAAAAAAATTCTATATATAAAAGTTTTACTTTTATATTTAAATTAAAAAAAATTAACTAAAGAATTATTTGTGTTTACTTTTTATATATATACGATATAATACTTTTTTAACTATATAATAAAAAATATAATAAAAAATATTTATTATTTATTATTTATAAATAAATAAATAAATTAAAAAACTAAATTAAATACTAAAATAATATGTTTAATATTAATTTAATAAATAATAAAATAATTAAATTAAATTATTATTAATAATAAAATATATTTATAATAATTTAATAAATAAATTTATAAAAAATTTATTATTTAAAATAAATTGCAGTTTTAATTTAAATTGTTTATAAATAAAATTTTATAAAATTACTATATTATATATAAATATTTAAATTAAAAAACTATTTAAATTATAAAAATAATTATATAATAATTTAAATTTTATTTAAAATAAATTATTAAAATTAATTTTAAACAAAAAAAATAAAGTTTATTTTTTAAAATAAAATATTAAAATAAAAAAACTAAATAATAAACTTAATTTTAAATAAATTAAATTATTTAATATTAAAAAAGTTATATTATAAACTAATTATTAATTAGTATTATTTAAAAAAATAAAAACATATTTAGTTTTTTATATATTATTATTAAAATTAATATTAAATAATATAATTTTTAAAACAAAACTTAAAATAAAAACAAATTAAAATAAATATATTATTAAATATTTAATTAAATAAAAAAAGTATTTATATATATAAAATATATAAAAACTTAAAAAGTATTTATAAAATGTTATTAAAATTATAAATTTATTTTACTTATAATATTTTAATTAATTATAGTTAAAAAAACAAAGTTAATTTTTTAAAATAAAAAAAAACTTAAAAAACTTTAAATAAAATTAATAAAAAATATAAGTATTTATATTATAATATATTAATGTTTTTTTTTTAATTCGCCGTATTTTTTTTGTTTAATAATTAAAAACTATAATAAAAAAACTTAATATTACGTTTTTTTAACAATTTTTTTTGTTTTTTAAAGTAATTTAGTTTTATTAAAGTTTTTTTTTAAAAAAATATAAAAAACGTATAACTTTATATAATTTTATTATTATTTAAATTTTAATTTACAATATTTATTTATAATATAAATAAAACTAAATATTAAAAATAATATTTTATAAAACTAATTATATTTAATATAAATATTATATTAATTAAATTTAAAAATTTAAATATAAAAAAGTAAAATAAAATAAAATAAAAATAAAAGCTATTAGAAATACTAAATTTTATAATATATAAAAATAAATAAAAATATTTAAAACCGATATTATAATACGTTAAATAATAATAATTAAAAAATATTATAATAAAAACTATAAAAAATAATAATAAAAGAAAAAAAAAGAAAAAACTTATTTAAAATATATTTATTAAAAAAAATAAACTTTAAAAAGAAAAATATAGTATTACAAATAATAATATAATTATATTATATTTTTAAAATATATAATTAATAAAAAAAAAATTATTTTAAATATAAATTAAAATAATTAAACAGCTAAAATTATATAATAAAATTATTAAGTAAAATTAAATTATTAAAAGTAATTAAAGTAAATAAATAAATATAATTACTAAAAATTACTAAAAATAATTAAAGTAATTAAAATAAACGTAATTATTAAAACGAATTAAAAATAATCAAGTAATTATAATTATAATAATAAAAAAAAAAAAAAGTTTTTATATTTAAATATTTATTATTTTATTTATTAATTAAAGTATTTATTTAGTTTTTAAAATTAAATTAATAAGTTATTTATAATTTAACAACTTATATTTAATTTTATAATATATAGTTTTTATTAATAAACTTATTTTTAATTAAATAATATTTATAATACGGAATTTATTATAAAATATTAAATATATTAAATAACAAAATTATTATATTTTTTAAAATAAGTTTTTTTTTTTATTAAATTTTAAAATATATTTAATATTTTATTAAAAAAATAATTTTATTTTAAATATTATATATAAATAAAATTTAAATTTAAAATATAAATACTTTAATATTTAATATTATATAAAAAGTTAATTATTTAAAAGTTTATAAAAAGTATTAAAAATATAATATATTTTTAAATTATATAATAAAATTTTTATTTAATATAAAAAACAAATAATATTTAATAAAAAAAAAACTTTTTTAAATATATATTTTTAATTTTTTATTATAATATATAAGTATATTTTGTTAAATAAAAAGCTTTTTTTAAAATTATAATTTAGTTTTAAAAATAAATATAATAAAGTTTTTTTATTATAAAAATAAGTTTTAAATTTAATTTAAAAGTTATTAATTTAAAATAAAAAAAATTAATAATTTTATAAGTGTTTGTTTTTAAAAAAAATAAAATATATTTAAAATTTTTAAATAAAAAATTAAAATGTATATATTAAAATAAAACTACTTTATATAAATTATATAATATAGTTTTTTTTTAATATAATAATATAAGTTTTTAATTTAAAACGTTTTTTATATAAAATATATTATAAATTTTAATAATAATATTATTATTAATATATTAAAACATTTATATTTTAATTAATTTAAAACTTTTAATTAATAATTTTTAATAATATTTTAGTTTATATAAACTTTAATTATAATTTATATATTAATTTTTTTTAAAATTATTATATATATAAAATTTAATTATTTTATATATAATAATTAAAAAAATACTAATATATTTTATAATGTTTTTTATTATAAATTTATTTAAAAAGTTAATAAAAAAATGAAAAACTATTTTTTAAAAAGTTTTATATTTTTAAATATTTATTTTTAATAGTTATTATATAAATAATTATTATTTAATATTATAATAAATAAAAAAAAGTTTTAATTATTAAATAAACTTTTATATAATTTGTATAATTAAAATTAAAAGTAGTATAATTACGTATTATTAATTAAGCTTTTATATAAAAACTAAATAAAAATATAAAAAAGTAATTAAATTTTTTTTTATTAATTTAATATTAAAAAAACTAATATATAATATAAAATATATAATTTATATAAAAACTTATAATTAAAGTATAATTAAATTAAAATTCCGTTTTTATTTTACTAATTTATATTTTTTATTTAAAAATACTAATTAATATTATATAATAAAAAAACTATAATATTATACGTAAATAAAACGTAAATATAAATAATTTTTTAATTAATTTTTTTTTAATAATATATAAAAGTAAAACTTTTATATATAAAATTTTTTTTTAAAAAAAAAAATTCTGCTTATTTATATTATTTAAATTACTAAATTTAAAACTTAATTAAATAGTAATATAAAAAAGTATTGTACGTAAATACAAAATATTAATTATAATTAATACTAATATTATAATAATTTTATTATTTTTATTTTAAATATTTATTTTATTTTTATATTTAAAAAAAAATTTTAAAAGTATTTTTAAATTTAAAAAAGGAAAAATCGGACAATTTTACGTGTATTAAAAGTTTTTATAATATATAATATATAATATATAAACCTTTTATTTATTTATAAAAATTTAAATTATATAATTAAATATACTTTTATATTTTAAAAAAATAATCTTTATATTAATTACATTTAAATTTTTAAATTACATTTTTATATTTTTATTAATATAAATAAAATAATATATATTTATAATATATAAATAATTTAAATTAAATTTATAATTTTTTTTTTAAATTTATTTAATTTATAAACTTTTTATAAAAAGTAATTTTTAAAATTATAAATTAATTAGTTTTATTAAAAATATATATTATATATAATATAAAGTTTTATACAATATTTATATTTGAAAAATAATAAATACAAATTTATTTAAATATTATATTATAAAAAAAAAAGGAAAAAAAAGCAGTTGTACAATAAAAAAACGAGAATTGCTTTTTTTACGTTTTTTTTATATAAAAATAAAAAAATAATTTATATTAAATTGCTTTATATAAATTACATTATAATTAATATTGTAATATTATTGTAATAATAAAAAAAATCTTTTTTAATTGCAATTTAATTTATTTTTTTATTATATAATAATAAATAAATAAAAACGTATTATTTATATAGTTTTTAATTATTAAATTAAATATAAAAAAAACTTATTATATATAATATATATTTTAATAGCTTTTTTTTTTATTATATAAAAGTAATTTTTATTAAAGGTTTTTTATTTTTGAATATTAATATTATTAATATTTATTATTAAAATTATTTAAATTATTTAAATTAAAAAAAATAAAAAAAAACTATTATTTAATAAATTAATATTTTTAATTATTTTATATTTTTTATAATTATATTTAAATTAATTATATTTATAATAATAATATTTTAAATTAAATAAATTAATTAAAAACTAATTAAAAATTTTAATTTTATTATTTTTATATAAAAATAACTTTTTTTAATTAGTTTTTATAAAATTAGCTTTTTTTTATTAAGTTTTAAAAAAAAAAAAAAAATTTTTTTTTTTTTTTTAAAAAAAATTATAATAAAAAGCTTTATATTTAAATTAAACTTATAATATTAATTTAAAACTTATAATAATTGTTTTATATTTTTTTATTTTTATAAATATTTTAAAAATCAAAAATTTAATTTTTTAATTAGTAAAACTATTTATATATAATAATATTAAATTTTTTTTAATTTTTTAAATAATTTTAATTAAATAAATTTATTTATTTTAATGTATTTTGTTAAAAATAACTTTTTTTTACTAATTTACAACATATAAATTTTTATAATTATTTTTTGCTTTTTATTAATTAAAAAAAAAATTAATAATTATTAGTTATTAAGTTATTTTTAATAGGTTTTTCTTTAATATAATGTTAAAATTAAGCCGATTTTTTAATTAAATATATATTTCTTGTTTTTTTGTTTTATTATATTGTATTAAATTAAATTGGTTTTTAGTATTGCGTTATTTAATATTTAATTGTTTTTAAATTAAACATTTTATAGTTTAGTTGTTTTTTTAACCGGTTATTTGTTTGTTTACAAGTTGTTTTTAGTTTAACTTTGTTTTTTTAGCTTTTTATATTAGCTTTTCTTTAAATTAAAACTTAATAATTGGTAATAACTATATTTTTTTTTTTTTAGTTAAAAAAAAGCTTAATTATAATTAGTTTTTCTTTTGTTTTAATAAAGTTTGTTAATTAATTTTGCGATTATAACTTTATTTATTTTAATTATTTAACTTTTGTATTTTTTTTTTATTAAGTTTTGCTTTTTGTTTTTTTTTATTTTATATTAATTTATTTAATAACTATATTTATTAGTTATATTAATAAATGTTCAATATTTATATATATTCAATTTTTATTTGCTAATATATTTTTATAAGTTGCGATTTACTTGTTAATATATGTATTAATATTTATTTTTTGCTATATTTTATAAAATTTTATTTTAAAATTTTATTTCCGTTAATTATAATAAAAAGTTATTATTTTGCAAACAAACTTAATTAATTAACTTTATTTCAAAGTATTAAAGATTTATTATTTTTATTTAAATTACTAATAATAAAGCTTTTATATTGTATATTATTTATTTAAACGGTTATAGCTTTTTTATATTTTATATTATAATAAAATTATATAAAACTAAGTTACGTTACGTTTATAAAACTTGTATAAGTTATTAATAAAATAATATTGTTATTAAATACAGCTTTTATATTTATTTAACGTATTACACGGGTTAGTTGCGTACACGGGTTAACTACGCATTAATTTAAATTTTTATATATACTTTTATTTTTTTTATATTTTTTAATAACTAAATATATTTAACTTATATAAAGAAAATAATATATAGTTTATATTATAAGCTTTATAGCAAAACTAAAAACTTTTTGTTTAAAGTGTTGCAAAAATGTACAATATTCCTAAATTTACTTTTTATATATAATATTATAAAATTGTATTACAAAATGTAATACGTTTATTTTTATATTAATTAACAAAATATAAAAAGGAATTAATTATATAATATATTTTTAATTTAAATATATAAGTATTTTTATTAAAGTTAGTTAATATTAAAAATATAGCTAATTTATTATTATATATATATAATACATCTTTAATTAGTATTAATTAAGCTTTAACTTTTATATAATAATAATTTAATATTTATATACGCTTTAATTATTAAATTAATTACTAAAAAGTTTTTTATAAAAATTTTAATATATATTAAATATAGTTTATTTTTATATAAAATATAATTATTATTTATAGTATTTTAAAAGAAAATATTTATAATTTTAATAAAATAAGCTTTATAATAAGTAAAATATTGTTTAAAATAGTTATTACATTGTTTAACTAACGTAAAAAACTAAAATTTATATAATAAAGTAATTAAAAATAGTTAATAATTATTTAAGTTATTTTTTTATATAAATATATAATATTACTATATATTATTTTAGTAAAGCTTATTTATTAATTATTTTAATATTTTAATATTAATTTACTGTATAAATAAAGGATTATTATTATAATTAATAGCTAAACTATAAATAAAAAAGATTTAAATTAAATAAAACATTTTAATTAATATATAATTTATTATATAAAAGGTATTTATTGCTTTTTAATTTTAAATAATTATAAAAGCTATTATTTAGTTAATTTTAAAACTTATATTAAAAATTATAAAATTATTATACTTTATATACTTATATATTTATTATATAAGCTTTAGCTTTTTAATATTAGTTATTTTAGCTTTTTAAAACAAATATATAATAAAGTAATTAATAAACTTATATAATTAAGTATTATATATATTAATAAGGTTAACTTTTTTAATATATTTTATTAAATATTTAAAGTTTTAATAATTAAAAGTAATATTTAAAAAGGGTTTAAAAGTATTAGCTTTATTTTATATAATTTAAAATATATTATTTCTTAGCTTATAATAAAAAAACTTATTAAAATACTATTAAGATTATTTTATAAGCTTTATATAAAACTTAGTAATTAGGAGTTAAAAACCTTATATAATAAAAAAAACACTAAATAATAAGCTTAATTTATTAAAAATAAAATTATATAATATTAAAATAGCTTTTTAATAATTATTTTAAGTGTAATTAATTTAATTATAAAAGGAATAAATATATTAAAGTATTAAATTATATTACTATAAACTAAAATAGCTAAGCTTTATAAAGTAAATTATAAGCTAAACTAATATTGCTATATAAAAAATAAATATTTATAAGTTAAAAAATTACTTATTATATAAAAAAGTTAAAATTAAAAAACTAAAAAAGCTATTAAAAAATAAATAATTAAAGAAGTACAAATAAATAGTTATTATATAAAAAGTAGTACTATATAAAAAAAATACTATAGAATTTATAGTAAACTTAAATATAATACGTATATATATTAAAACAAAATAGAAATATTTAGTAAAAGCGAATTTAAATAGTATAAATTAATTTTTTATATTATAATTAAGTTATTTTAATTTTGCGTACAAAAGTCCAAAAAAGTGCGCAGCTAACCTGTGTGCGCAGCTAACCCGTGTAATACGTTATTATAATTTGTTATTTAAAAATGTTTTTTGTTTTTAAAACAAATTACGTAACTACTTTTCTAGTTTTTTTTACTTCTTTTTTTTATATATAAAAAGCATGTTTTAGTTTATAGCAGCTTAGTTTTTAATACTTTTTTAAATTTTTGTTTAAATATAATGTTTTTTAAACTTCGTAAAAATATTAAAAATAATTAAGCTTAATATTGTAATATTAAAACTATTATTACTTTTTAAATTAAATAATATAACTTAATTTAAAAATATATAGCCGCATTTTTAATGCTAATTATTATAATAAACTATTTAATAAAAATTGTATTTAAATTAAATAATATAATAGTTTTTAATTAATATAATATAAATATAGTTTTTTTAGCTTTTTAATAAATAAAATAGTTTTTATTTTTTTATATTTATTTAAAAAGCATTTATTTTTATATATTAGTTTATTTTGCTTTAAACTTTTTAATTGTTGTTTTATTTAGTTTTTTTAGCTGTTTTACATTAAATATAAATTATAATAACATTTACGCTTTTATAAACATTTTTATATTAAGTTTTTAAATAAAATTAATGTTTTATAACTTTTATATATATAATATTTGAATATATAAACTAATTGTTTTGTATATTTTTAGTTTTATAACGTTTTATTTTCTTATTTTATTATATAGCTTTAATAATACTTTAATTAATATTTTGTTTAACGTTTTATAGTTAATTATTGCAAATTTAAAATTATATAATAAGTTAGTTTTAATTACTTTAATTTTAAACTTTGGTTTTTTATATAATTCAAAATAAAACGTTTTAATATATTTTTTTTTAATGCTATATTAGTTATTAACAATATAATAGTACTTTTAAATATATTAAAAAATATAAAATCCTTTATTACTTCGGATTTTAAAATAATTTTTATTAGCAAGCTTATAAATATTAATAATTTATTGTTAATAATGCATTTTTTTATTTTAAACTAGTATATAATACTAATTGCCGTGAATTTAAAGTTGTTTATAACTTTAAAGCTTATATATTTATTTTTATTAATAATAACTAGTATACTTTTAATATACGGGAAAATACTAAGTATAAACAGCCCGTTTTTGTTTTTTAAAAGTAATACTTGCTGTTTTTTGTTTTTAATTAAAGTATATTCTTTTTATTAATAATATAACAATTATATTAATACTTTATAACTTATTTTAGCGTTGTATACAATAGTTACGTTTAATATTAAGTTTTAACAATGCTTATTTAAAAGTATAATAACTTGTCGCTTTTTAATCAAGTTTGTTTTTTTTAAAAAGTTGTATTTTGCTTTTAAACGTTTAATATTTTTAGTAGTTTGCGTTTTTACTTTTAAACACTGTAGTATTTTAATTAAATAAAAATCTTTTTAAACGCGTTTTTGTTTTTTTAAAAAAACCACGGTATTAAAGGTTTATTAAAATATTTTGCTTTTTATTTAGTTTAATTGTTTTAAATTTATTGCTTTATTAAAATTAATTAAAACGTTAATTAATAAGCTTAATTGGTTTATTAAACTAAATTGTAAAAAATCGCTAATGAAAATTATAATTAGTATGCCGTTAAACGGCTTTTTAAAATAGCTTTTTAGTTTTTATATCGTTTTATTAATTATAAATAATGTTTTTAGCTTTAATATACTAATTTTGTTAATAATAAGTATTTTATAATAGCGTTATTCTAATTTACTAAGTTAATATATTAATAAATTACTTATTTATTTAGTAATACTTTTGTAGTTTTTTTATTAAATTTTAATAATAAAGTATATTATATTTTCGTTAATTTTAATTGCTATTAATTTTAATATTGCTATAATAACTATTTAAATAAAAATCTTTTTTTTAGCAAATACTTTTTTAATAGTATTAATAAGCTATAATTTGCTTATTTTGCCGTTTTTATTAATATATTATTATAAGCGTTTTTTTTCTTTTTTTTTTTTTTTAAGTTATTTAAAGTTTAGCAAATAATTTTTAATATAATTTTTTATTTTTAATTTAGTATTTTTTATTTATTAATAATTCGACTTATATATATAAAACTATTTAACGGTATTAACTTTATTTAAATTCGAGCTTTTATTAATAGTTAATAAAACTTGTTATTATTATTATTAAATTTTATATTTGTATTTATAAAGTTGTTATTAACGTTAATTTCGTTTTTTTTAATAATTGTTATTATTTTTTTTGCTAATTAAATTTAAATTGCTTTAATTAACTTGTGTTTTAGTTTTATTATAGTTATTTTAATTTATTGTTGAGTTTAACGTGCGTTATTTTGTTTTAACGTATTAAACGCTTAAAAATTCACTTTATTTAAAGCTTTTATTAGTAATTTTAAACCGTTTAAACCTCGTTTAAACTTTTAATAATATATTAACTATTATAAATTTTATAAATAGTATTATATAATATAGTTTTTTAATTTAAGCTTTTAAAGCTTTAAAGTTACTTTAATATAAAAACGTTTTTAAGTTTTTTAAATTTTGTTTTTTAGTTTTTTTCGGTTTAACTAACTTAAAACTAATTATTTTTTCTAGTATTTTTAGCATTATTATACAATAGTTAAATATTTTTAATAACAATTTGTATTTATAATAATAGTGTATTTTTTAAGGCTTTTTAAATTATAATTAGTAATTATAAAGTTATTTTAACAAACTTTTTTTATAATACAAACAATTTAAGTAAAAAAATTACCAACTTATATTTCCGTTAATTATATACTTTTTAAGCGTTTTTAAATTTATTGTTTATAAAAGCTTAACTACGTTTTATTAATATTAAAGTTAAAATACTTTATAAATACTAATATTACTTTGCGGCCTTATATTAAGGTTTTTTAAATTTATTATTTGAATTTCCTTTATTAAATATTAAATAATATAAATTTAAAATCTTTTAACTTTGCTTTAATATTTACTTTATATATTTTAATAATAAATATATACTTTTAAAAATAAACATTTTAAAATAATTAGTTTTAATAAATATAAGTTTTAAATATAAATAATAAAAGTTTGCTTTTTATAAACTTAATAGTTTTTAAAGCTTGTTAAATATATATATTTGCGTTAACCGTTTAATAAAAACCTTTTTATTAACAAAACAACATTTAATACAACGTATTTAAATATAAATTAACTTAATTGCTTTTGCTACTATAATTATTTTTATATTTTAATAAGCTATTATATACTTTTATATATAAAAGCTTTTTATTTATTAAAATTAAGTTTGCCGTTTATAAAAAAAACTATTAGCTTTTATTATTTTTATTTATTATAATAGCTATAATTAACTTGTTTAATTTTACTTTATTATTGTTTTGTTTAATTAGCTTTTTTAAAACAGCTTTTATAAAAACAGCTTTTTTTTATAAAAAATTATTTAGTTTAGTTATATAGTTAATAATATAAAATATTATAAATAACTTTTTAAACTAAGTAAATAGCAGTATTATATTTATATTATAACGTATAACTATTATAAATGCTTTATAATACTTATTAATACAAAAGTAATTCCTTTTTATTATTAAAATTTGTTTATTTATAAACATTATATATAAGTATATTTTTTATAAGTAGCAAAAATAGTAAAGTAGTTTGTTTTAATTGTTTTATTTTTATTTTTTTTAATTATTTTATTTAAAGTTATATTTAACGTATATTATTTTACAATTATAATATTAGTATTAAATACTAATTAAATTAGCTTTTTTATCGTATATTTTATTTAAAGTTTTAATATTTAATATTAAATAAATAATATTAATAAATACATTATTTTATAAACAATATTGTTTAGCTTTTACTTTATTATTACACTTTAAATAATTAGTATATTAAAGTTCTTATTTAATAAAATATTTACTTTATAAAAAACAAAATTAATATATTTGTAAATATTTACAATATATTAAATATTAATAAGGTTTTTAATATTTTTAAATAGGTTTTGCATTTTTATTTTTATATAAAGCTAAATAAAGCTATAACAATATAGGGCGCTACGTTTATTTATTTTTAAACATTTAAAATAAGCTAATATTTTATTAAATACTAATTTTTTACTAATTAAAACTAAATATTTAAAAAATAGCTTTATTTTTTAATAAAAAAAAGTTGTTAAACTTATAAAGTTTTGAACTATATGTTATTAATTTATTTTTTAAACTTTTTTATAAAGTTTTTAATAGTTTAACTATTTATTTTTTAATATACCGCAAATTTTATATTTATATTGTTAGTAAAATTGTTTAAATTTATAATATATTAAATATAAACTATTTTGTATTTAAAATATAATATTATAATTTTCCTTCGAAAATCGAGGCGTTTTTTATTTAATATATGTTTTTTTTTTTAAAAGTTTTTAATTTTTAAACTAAAAATACTACATTATTATTAATTATAATTCGCGTTTTTTAGTATTTCTTTTTTGTTTATTTTAATTATATTAGTTGCAACATTTTTAATATTTGTTTTATATATATAAAAGCTACGGCTCGCAAGTTTTATAGCTTAGTATAACCCGTACGTACAGCTTAAAAGTGTAAAGCTTAGCTTATAGCTCGTGCGTGGCTTATATACAAGTTTATTACTTACGGTTAAATTACATTAGCTAATTTAGTGAATAGAAAAGGAAGACGGCCAACGTTCCGGCTACCGTTAATTCTTTTCCTTTCCACTTTAATATTAATGTGTATTTCTAAAGTTTACCGTACGGCACTTGCAATAAGCCCCGTTGTAACAATAAACAATATTTTTTTTATTTGAAAGTAGTATATTTGTTGGTTTTTTAACCGGGTTAACATATTTATAACTAAAACAAAAAAGTTAAATAAATAGTAAAATAAGCTTTTATTAGTTAATATTAGTTATTAAATCCTTATTACAGCATTTATTAACTTGCTATGTTTTTTTAATATAAATTAAACTTAAAATTAAAAAAAATAATATTGTATTTTATTTATAAATTTTTTTCTAGCTTTATTATTATATATATTAAAATAATATTACTTTATTAATTGTAACGCAATTCGTACAAAGCGGTTTAATACAAGTTAGTTTTTTACTTTTGTATAAAAAAAGCTTAAAAAAAGTGCTTTCCGCTTTTTTATTGTACAATTGTTTTTCCTCCTTTTTTTTTTGTAATATAATATTAAAATAAATTTGTGTTTATTATTTTTAACGAGTTAATATATTTGTATATAATTTTATTTGTATAAACTTTATTTAAATATTAATTAGTGTTTAAATAACTTGTATTTTATATAAAAGTTATTTAAATATAAATTAGCTATAAATAATAATAAGTTAGTTTTTATAATAAACGGGACTTTTATATTGCTTTTTTTTAATTATTATACAAGTATATTTAAAAATTATTTTTAATATAATAAAGTAACTTTTTAATTAATAAAAGGTTTTTATATAATAAAAAACTAATAATAAGTAATTTTATTACTAATAATATTATTATATAATATTACTAAATAATACTTTTTTTTTAATAATTATTATTGTGTATATATAATTAAATAATATTTAATTATTTGTTATACAAATAGTTAAATAATACTTTTTTTTTTTTAATAACGTTATTATATATTTAATTAAATAATACTTGGCTTTTTTTTTATACGTATATTTAATATATAATAGTTATTATATATATTTTGGTTTTTTTATATATAAAACTTTTAATAAAAGCTTTTTTGTATATAAAAAAAATTGCTTTCTTTTTTTTTAATAAAAATAAAAAAGTAAAAAGTATTGTTTTTTTTTTAGTTTTTTTATGTATAAAGCTTTTAATAAAAGCTTTTTTGTATAAAAAAAAGATTTTTTTTTTTTTTTTAAAAAGTAAAAAAATATTACTTTTTATTATACAAAAGGATTTTAATAAAAGCTATTTTTGTATAATAAAAAAAAAAAGCTTTTTTTTTTATTTTAAAAAGCTTTAATAAAAACTTTTTAATATAAAAAAAAAAAGCTATTAAAGTATATATTATATAAAATATAATAAATTCAATACCGATAACGGGTTTAATTACCTTTTATACTTTTATATTAAAAAAGAAAAACTAGTTAAAAAAAAGAAAAAGAAAGGAAGTTTAGCTTAACGGCCAAATACACGCTTTTTGTATGCTTTCCACCGTTCGTATTCACTACGTTTATTGCGGTCCTATTTGTTTATTAAAACAATAGGCTAGTATTACCTATAGTTTTCCTAAGTGGCCGTATTACTTGCGGTTGTAGGCCGCACTGGCCACACTTATAGGTGGACCAGCCACCTTACTAGCCCTACTTTTTATATAGCCGCACAGGCCACTTGAACAAGCTACCGGTCGATCCGAGCAGTAAGCTATTATATAAAATAGGTTTTTTTATATTTAATTTTATAGTTGTATATATAATACGTATATTTTTATATTTACTATTATATAATAAAAAAATAAGCTATATTATAATTAAAAGAAATTTTTTTTAGTATTAAAATAATATTACTATATTAATTGTAACGTAATTTATATAAAGCGGTTTAATATAAGTTAGTTTTTTATTTTTGTATAAAAAAAGCTTAAAAAAAACGCTTTTTATTTTTTTATTGTACGACTATTTTTCCTTTTTTTTTTTTTGTAATATAATATTAAAATAAATTTGTGTTTACTACTTTTAACGGGTTAATGCACCCGCGTACGACTTTGTTTATACGAACTTTATTTAAACAAACTTTGTATTTTTAAGCATTTATATTATTTAATTTGGCGTTAAACTCAACTTTTATTACAATTACGTTTTGCTTTTTATTTTATAAAAAAGTAAAAACCTTTTTAGCCGTTTATATTAGCTTATTTAAACAACTTTATATTCAACCAAAGTAAATCCGGTTTTTTGCCGTTGTATTATACTTAATTATTTATTTTATAATGTTTTATAATACTTATATTTTAAAGTACAATTTACTTTAGCTTTAAAAATTAGCTTTGTTAATTTGAATTTTAATATATAAAAAGTTATTATTTTTAAACTATATAATAGCGCGTTTTAGTTTTGTTAAACGGATTTTAAATATAAACGCAAGATTTTAAAAAATAAGCTTTTTAAATTTTATAAAACAAATATATATACATTTTTACTTTTATAAATAGAAATACAGTAATATAAAACTAGTTAAACTTTAAATATTATTAAAAAATACGGTAATATATTTATATATATATTTTTAATATTGCTTATTTATTTATTTATTAATAGTAATTTTTAACTTAATAATTTATTTATATAATATATTAATACTAATTAGTTTTTTTTTCAATAATAATAAAATTTTTAATTTTTTAAAATACTAATAAACACAAAACAACTTTAAATTATTATTTGTATTTCTTATATATATTAAATTTATTATTATTTAGTTTTAAAAAATATTAATTATAAATAAAATAAGTTTTATTTATTATTAGAATTTATAAAGCGATTTAAAAGTACAAAAGTTAAAATCGTGTTTAATTATATAATATAAAGTTATAAAGTGCCGTTTTTAAATAATAAACTTAATAATAATTTATTTTAAATATATTTAAATTACGTACTACATTATAAAAAGCTTGTATTTGTTTAAACTACGTAAGTTTTAATATAAGTTTATATTAAACTTTATTTACTAATATTTATACTTTTTAATTATGCTTTTTTGTTTGTTCGTAAAGTATTATATTAATATAATTTATGTAGGTTTAGTTGTAATTATTTGCATTTTTTAAAAAATCGTGTTTTTTATTCGGTTTTAAAAATATAACGATCGATATAAACAAAATTAAAACAAGTTTTTAAGTATTTAGCCGCAATAATAATTTAATACGTCGAAATGAAAAAAATTAGTTAAAATAATACTTATTAAATGTTTGTTTTTTTAAATTTAAAGTTTTATTTAGCTTTTTTTAACTTTTTTTTAAAAAAAAAAAGCTTAAAAATATATAATAACGAAAATATAAAGCTTAAAACTTTATTATTTAAATATAAAAATATTATTAAAAATATTATAATATTTTATTACAATTTAATATATTAATTTTTATACGTAATATATTATAAAAAACAATTATTTTTTTAATTATATTTGCTAATTTTATAAATATATATTGGTTTTTTAAAATACTCGATTTAATTACTTATTTATAACTTATTTTAAGTTAAACACTTTTTAATATAAGTTAAAACAAAATATAAATTTATTTTGGTTTTTATTTTATTGCTTTTATTTTAATTTTTTGTAATTTCTTTTTTTCTTTTTTTTTTCTTTTTTTTTTCTTTTTTTTTTTCCTTTTTCTTTCCGTATTTCTGCTTTTATTTTTTATTTTTATTATTATATAACTTTATTTTTTTATTGTTATTATAGTTTATAATAGTATTAATTAAAAACGTATAACGTATAAGTTTGTTTTTATTATATTTAAAGTTTAAATTTCTATTTTAATTATATATACTTTAAATAAAGTCCGTTTTATTACAAAGTTAAACAAAATAAACCAAATTTTTAAATATTAAAATTAAATTACTTAAATTTATATTTTTATTATACCGGCGTAATAAGTTAAAAATAACTATTTAAACTTGTTTAAGTTTTTAAAAAACAATGTTTTAATATTTAAAATATTTTTTATTTGCTTTAAATAATACTAAAAAAAATAATTAAGTTAATTAGCAGTTTAATATTAAATGTAAATCTTATTTTTTTTATATTAAAATGCTTATAAATACTAATTTTAAAGGGAATTAAAGTTAAAAACGCATTGTTTTTATTAATAACAGCGGAATTTAACTATAAGTTCACTTTTTTAACTTAAATAACATAATATTAATTAATATAAATTAATAAGTTTACAAAATATAATTGCTTTAACTTTATTTAAACTTTATTATAAAAACTATTGTATATTAATTTTTATAATATAATTAATATTAAAACCTTTTTATTAACTGTAAATAAAAAAATTAAATTAAATACGTTTATATTAAATTATAACGCAATATTTAAAATGCTTTTTTATTTTAATTTAAACAATAAAAAAGTAAATATAAAAACTTTTAAAAAAAAAACTTTTTTAATTATAAAAAAAAAGCATGTATAAAAAAGCTATTTTATAGTTTTTACAATAAAAAAGAAATATTGTAATAATCGGGAAACAAAATTAAAAATAATAAAAAGCTTAATAACTTTTTAAAGTACATTTTTTTTATTAAAATTACAAAGCTAAACTAAGTTTTTAAAAGTAATTAGAAATAAAAGCTAGTTATACTATTTAAAATAAAGTAAGTTTTTTAAAAACATTATATTAATTACAATTACGAACTTATATTTAATTGCTTTTAAATTTTTAATTATTATATTAACAAAAAACAAATTTAATAATAATAATAAAAATACCACTTTTTTAATTTAAAATAAAAGGCAAACTAATAAAAAACACAAAGAAAATAAAAAAAAACCTAAGTTTAAAAAAAAGATTTTATAAATAAAAAAAAATATAAAGGTTTTTAAAATAATATAATTAAAAAATTTTTTATTATTTTTTAAGTTTTATATATAAATAATTCTAATTTAGTTATTATTTAATTATAAATGTATATAAACAATTTTACATTTTATATTTTTTTGTAGTAAATTAAAGTAATTATATAATAATTTACTTAGTAAAAAAGTATATTTAATAAATTATATTAATATAATTAATAAAAAACTAAATAGTATTACTAAATAACTTTAAAAACTAAAAATACAAAATTAACTTTTAATAGTAATTAATTATATAATTCGGTTTAAAAACAATATTAGTATTATTTTTACTAATAAAAGCTTTTTTAATAAAAAGCTTTATAAATATATAAAAAAACATATAAAAAACGTTAAATGTTTAGTTATAAAATATAATATATAAGTTAAATATACGTTTTTTACTAATTACAAATATATTTAATTATTGTTAAACTTAAAAAAAAGTATTGTTTTCGTATTATATATATTGTTTTTAATATAAAAATTAACAAATATTACTTATTTTAAACAAATCGGTTAATATATTTAAATAAAAAGTGTTATAAATAAGTTAATATTAATTATAATAATATATCCCGTTTAAATTAATTTTATTTACGGCTTATAAATTAGTATTAAATATAACTATATAATTTAAATTAAACGTTTTATTTTTTATATAAAATAAGTTAAAAATACTACGTTACTTTAATACTTATTACAACAACATTAGTAATAAATATTTAGTTATAAAAAAAACTTTTTTTTAAACAAAAATAATATAAACAATTAATTTAAATTTAATAATTAAATACAATCGTATTTACGTATAAAACGATCGAGCTTATATTATATATAATTACGTTTATTATTTATATTATTTTTAACGAAATACTTTTGTTTAATATCGAAACTTGTTTAGTGTTTTTTAATTAAAACTATTATTTTATTTTAAATTTATTTATTTATTTTTTCTTATTTTTTTTTATTTTATAATTTCTTATTTTAATAGTTTTTTATATTAAAAAAATAAAATAAAAAAAACTTATTATAATTATTAAATTAAATTAAATACTAATTATTATATAAAATATAGCTTTATAATAATATTAAAAAATTATAAATTTATAAAATTAATATTATTTATTATATATATTTACAATAATAAAAAAAAAAAAATAGTTTATAACTAAATTATATATAAATATACGTGTATAAGCGCTATACTTTATTATTTACAGCTTTTTAACCGTATTATTTATAATACTTACGTAATATTGTATTATTTAAAGCTTTTTGCGCTACAATTAATTATAGCTATATATATTAGTTATAATAAGTTATAAAAAGTACTTTTTAAAATTAAAACTAATATAAAGTAATAACAAAAAATAGTAAAAATAAAAAAAAGTAAAAGTAATAAATATAAATTTATTCAAAGTTTATTTATATATGTTTTTTAATTATTAAACTAATATTTATTAAAATATTTTAAAATTGAAATTAAATATATATATATATTAAATTTAAAAATTAAAAAAACTTAATTAATTTATATTATAATAAATTAGTAAAAATAAGTTTTTAAATTTTAAACTTTTAAATAATAAGTAATTAAAAGTTAAAAAAATATAGAAATTAGGTTTTATTTTTATTTAATTTTTTTAATATATATATACTTTTATTATAAAAAATATAAATTTAAAACTATATATATATAAAGCTTAAATTTTTTTTGATTTTTATTTTATAAGTATTTAAAAATAAAAAAATTTAAAATTCTTTTAGTTTATTTTTAATATTTAATTTGAATTATATAATAATTTACTTAGTTTTAAAATTTAATGTATTTTCATGTATCTTTTTTAAACCTTAAAAACTAGTACTAAAATATTTTTTAAAATTTTTTAGCTTATATTTTAATATTTAGTTTAATTCAAATTTTTAAAACCTAATTTTTTTAAATTTTGTTATATATAAATTTGTAAAAAAAACTAATAACAAAGTAAGTGAGTTTTGGTGTAAAACTAGTGCTCGGACGGGACTTCTCAAGACCCACTGTACCTGCGCTTTAATTGCTTAAGGCAACCAGGAAGCGCTGACACATCGCTTAAAAAAAGGCAAATTTTCATTTAGCCCCGCTTTTTTGTTCTTTTCTCCTCTCCTCTCTTTTTCTTCGTTCTCACGTTTCCCACTTTTTTCTGCCTTTTTTTGTTTCGCTTTCCTCTTCTTACCTCTCCCTGTCCCCAATACCTCGGAAGATATCCTTTAGATCTACGATATATATGCGGGATCTGATTTCCCTCTATTTTCTTTTGGCAAGGCTACGATATTACCCAATTCCTATGACCTATTACTAGAAGTTTGCGCCTATGTGTCATTCATTCTAGTAGGACTCTGGATCCCAAAACTGCCTTTTACAACATTGCCCACATCTTGATCTTGCATTATTCACCGTATTTGTTGAGTCTATAAACAGACTCTCCCCACAAGCGCAAAACTCATACCCTCACGTCATTCGGCCGTCCTCGCCATCACCTCCCTACGACTACTATTAAAACGAGCGTGTGTCGATACTGGTGACAATGGGTTCTCAAGCTATACAGATCCAGTGGGGGTTGAACGAGGCTGTCAATCAGGGCTTCAGCTTCACAAAGGGTTTTCTTGAGGCGATGACAAGCGACAATGTCCAGCCTCTCGCTATTGTGGTTTGCGAGCAATTTGGTAACACAATAGCAATCAGCCGCGAAACGCTCCTCAAGATTGAAAAAACTGTTCTACCAACTCCAGAACCAGCTACGATTCAATTCCTAAAGGCTTGGGTCGGCTTCAAGAAAAATGATTGCGCCGTTCACCTTGGTAGCAACCAAGCTGGTTTACGTTTCCTCGCCCTCGCCGCAGCCCTCCTATCAAGCATCGATTTACACCGATGTGCTGAAGTTCTAACTGCGATGCTTGAAGCCACAAAATCAAACGCACAGCTTCTTCCAACTCAAAAGCAATTGTTTGATTTGATGTCTAGCTTAGCTGGCAGATGTCGCCAATCAGGCTTTGGGATCAAAGTAATTGGATATGCTAGTCTCTTCACACAAAAAAGCGCTGAGAAGGGATACGACTACTCCACAGCATCCAGCGTTCCAGATGAGAAAGGACTACTAGATCTGGTGGATGCTTGTCGGCAATTACAGCGAGTAGGAGATGATAGCATCAAGTCAATTATTGTGAAGGCTCGAGATTGTGCTGCTTGGGTCGCTGCCTTTGCTGGGTGGTCGCTCGAGGTTCCACCTTCAATCTATTTCGCTGATGGCACACCTATTCTAAGTCAACCAGGATCCCAGTTGGAGCTTCATGTCATGGCAGAGAGTGAAGTTGAGTATGATCTTGAGGTTATTCGGGAGCTCAAATTCAGCTCTATCAAGAACTTAATTGGCCGGTGTTCATCTCACGATCAATCGATATATGCGGTTGACGTCCAAACTTATGGCACTTTGCTTCTCGAAAGTTACTGTGACCAGAAACTCGTTGCAGACGCTGTGATGGCGGCACTTCCATTTACGATTCGTAAGGTTTGCGGGAGCATTTATGTCGCCCCTGGCTCCGAACTCCGCGGACGGGCCTCAACTGTGCTCTCAACTAATCCGCAAGGGCCCAAAGGGACGGGACCATTCACTGCAAGACACTTAAAACCCTTCCACAAGCGAACCGCCTTTATGACTATGTCCCTTTTGTTTGATCTGAAAAGAGACTTCCCGTTTGATTCAAGTGCTTCAGTTAAATCCCTGGGGGATTTGCCTGAAGTTAAAGAATACCTACGCATGTCTGGATCTGGTGGAACACACGCATCGCCGAGTAACCTGACTATTCCGCGTTGGTGGGCCCGCAAGCAAGCTTCTGAAGAAAACACTTCGAGACAAATTGACCCCTTGTCCACAACGGAGAGTATAGAGTCATTGTTCGAGAAGCTTGGCGCAATGTGTGCCTTCATTCTATTGCTGTCTCTCTTCGATGGTATCGAAGGGCTTCTTTTCTCACCTCCACCTTCTTATCTCGGCGGTTCGGATTCGGTGGCGTACGGCCTCCAAAGCATGATTCAACCGATACTAAGGAATGAGCAGAGTGATATGGAATTCCCAGGCACCGTACTAGATTTATGTGATTTTCTAGTTGAGATAAACGGGGATGGTTTGAGGAACACTGACCCCCTCGTGGTATCTACGGCGACTCATGTCTTTTGGCCCTCGATGATTGACAACTGGAACCTGGATGACGGCAGGTGTTTTCGGATAGCTTCTTCCCTTGGTCGTCTCATGTACAAGGGCGAAACCTTCGACACTGTTCTGTGTCAGGAACCGAATTACCCGAAATCGGTTTCCATTAGGAATTCGCTGGGTCCAGTCAATGCCGCTACAGAGAATCTCTGGCTCAATGTTAAAACAAGATGGCGACTTACGTTGCACCGCGGTAAACTGTACGCGGATCTAGCCCTCGTCAGAGAAAGAGACTCCGGAACAGTCATTGGTAACGTTGACCCGATTGCTGCTATGAGAGCACTCAGGTTCTCGCAATTGGTCAATTGTGACCATCTCGCAAATACGCCAGTGGAAAGGCATGAACGAGGTCATTACTACGTTGCCGCGGAAGAAGTAGGCAACGAGGAGTGGGAGAGGCTGAATATCTTGCCAGTGGCGGGAATTGGTGATCTCCAAATGTTTTGTCTGGGTTTGGCCGCTTATAAGTTTGACAAAGCAAATGAATTTAAAAATGAAAGAAATATTGGATATAAACCGATAAGGATAGGGGTGCGGGAGAAAGCTTGTTTGGAATGCTGTATTAACTTTTGCAACATACAAAAAACTATATTTTTAATATTATAAAATGTTTTTTAATAAATTTTTTTTAATTTTTTATACAATTTTATTACTTTTTAATTTAATTATAATTATATAATATTAAAAAGTAAATTAAATATTATTATATTATTATTACAAATTAATAAAAAAAACTTATTTAAAAATTTAAATATAATATAAAAATAAAAACAATATATAATTTAAAATATAAATATAGTTTTTAAAATAAATTAAAGTTAAATAATATAAATTGAATAAGTTTTTATAAATAAATAAAATAAAAAGCGTTTAAAAACGTAAAAACATTTAAAATATTTAAAAAACAATTTAATAATTTAAATAATTTAAAGTAATTTTAAAATTATTAATGTAAAAGTAATTAATATTTAATAAATAATAAAAAAAATAATTATATATTAAAAAATAAGTTTTTATATTTAAATATTTATTTAGTTTTAAAATTATAATAAATAAAATATATATTTTAATAATTAATATAATAATTTTTTATAATAATTAATTTATATTTTATAATTATTTTTAATTTTAAAAATAATTAATTATATTATAATTTAATTTAAATATATTATAATATTATTTTATATAATATTTTAATAAATTATTATTTAATTAATTTAAAAATTTATAATATTTAAATAAAAAATTATTATAAAATTATTAAATAAATTATATATTTAATATAACAATAACATTAAAATAAATATATATTATTTAAATAAATTATTATAATTATTATTTATTAAATATATTAACGTATTATATAAGTTTATTTTATATATAAACTTATTTTATATTTTTTTATATTTTTATATATTAATATTTTAATTATATATTATTTTATTAATATTAAAACTTTAATATTTTAATTAATTATAATTTTTTTTGTATTTTATATATTTTAGTACGTAAAATTATATAATTTAATAAATTTATTATTTTACAACGTTAATAAAGTTTTATTTAATAAAACTTTATTATATAACGTAAAATTTTACTTTTTTTCCTTTTTTTTTTATATAAATAAATATTTAATATTACTTATAAATTAGTAATACATTTAAGTTAATAATGTATTTTTTAACATTTTTATACTTTTTATATTTATTTATATATTTTTTAATATTTATAATATAACTTATAAATTTAATACTTTTAGTTTATAATTAGTTATTTAAACTAAATATTAAAACTTGTATTTTTTTTTTATAAGCTTTTTAAAATTTATAATATTTTTACTAATATTTTAATTTAATACTTTAATAATATATAATTATAATATATTATAAATTAATAATATTAAAATTTAATAATGTTTAAAAAGGATATAATTGCTTAATATATAATTAAACTAAATTTGTAAGTATTTTTACTTTAGTTTTAATATATTAAAAAAATAGCTAATATTTTCTAATATATATATAATATATTATTTATTAGTAAAAATTAAACGTTAAACTTTATATAGTAATAATTAAACTTTTAAATATATTTAAAGTATTAAATTAATTATTAATAAGCTTTTAATAAAAGTTTTTTAAATTATTATATGTAATTTAAGTTTATAACTAATATAATTTTAAAATATAGTATTATAATTAAAAATATATATAATTTTAATAAAACTAGGTTTTTAATAAGTATAATTATTTTAAAAATAGTTATTATAAATGTTAAAAAATGTAGAAAGCTTAAATAAGCTTAATAAAAAAGCTAAAAATAAATTATAGTAATTTAAACTATTAATTTTTAAAGTTAAATAGTACTATTATATATTATTTTTATAAAAAAAGTTTATTTTATATTTTAATATTATAATACTATTTTACTAAGTAATTAAAAAGTTAATTTATTTTTAAATAATTAAACAATAAATAAAATAAATATTAAATAAGTAAAATATTTTAATTATTATATTAAAAGTTATATATAAAATATAAAATACTTTTTAATTTTTAATAATTATAAAAGCTATTATTTTATAAAATTTAAAAAATATTATAAAAACTATAATATTATTTTCTTTTATATGCTTTTTTATTTATTTTATAAGCTTTAGCTTTTAAATTTAGTACTTTTTAGCGTATTTAAATATATTTATTTATTATATATTAAAGATTTAATATAGTAATATTAAACTTATATTATAAAAAAGGATTTTTTTACTGGGTTTTTAAAAGTATTTATAGCTTTTTTTATAAAATAAAATATTTAATTAAAATTTAAAATTACTAAACTTATTTTTTTAAATAGTAATAAAGTTATTTTAACTTTAAATATTATAAAAAATAAAAAAATACTTTTTATTAACTTAAAATTACTTTTTTTAATATAAACTTTAAAAACGCTTATAATTATATTTAAAGCTAAATAATAATTAAATTTTATTAATTTAATTATAAAAACTATATAAAAGTTAATATATAAAAATGCTTTTTTATATTAGAAAAATAAAAAGCTTTATAAAACTAATTATATATTAAATAAATATTATAAAATAAAAAATAAGTAAATATAATATAAAAAACTTTTTATTATAAATAAAACTTAAGTTTTATAAAAATTTAAAAATAATAAAGTAGTTAAATTAGCTAATAAAAATAAAATAAATTATTTAGTAAAAAAAACATAAATATATTTAAAATAATATAATATTTATAATGAATTTAAATATAATATATAAACTTATTAAATAAAAGTAAAAACTTTTAATAAAAATAATTTTAATTAATTTAATTAATTTTTTTGTATTATAGTTAATTTATTTAAATTTACGTATAAAAAGTGCAAAAAAATACATTATTAATTTAAATGCATTACTAATTTGTAAGTAACGTTATACAATATATATTTATTTTAATATTATTTTTATATAAAATATTTAATATTAAATTATTATATATAAGTTTATTAACATTACTTACAAATTAGTAATGCACTTAAGTTAGTAATGCATTTTTTCGCACTTTTTATATACAAACTCAAATAAATCAACTATAATATAAAAAAATTAATTAAATTAATTAGAATTATTTTTATTAAAGGTTTTTACTTGCGTTTAATAAGTTTATATATTATATTTGGGTTTACTATAAATACTATACTGCTTTAAATATATTTACGCTTTTTTTACTAAATAATTTGTTTTGTTTTTATTAGTTAATTTAACTACTTTATTATTTTTAAATTTTTATAAAACTTAAGTTTTATTTATAATAAAAAGTTTTTTATATTATATTTATTTATTTTTTATTTTATAATATTTATTTAATATATAATTAGTTTTATAAAGCTTTTTATTTTCCTAATATAAAAAAGTATTTTTATATATTAACTTTTATATAGCTTTTATAATTAAATTAATAAAATTTAAAATCTTTATTAAAAAGCTTAATAAATAATTTTAAACTTTAGTTTTAATAAAATATAACTATTATTTAGTTTTAAATATAATTATAAGTATTTTTAAAGTTTATATTTAAAAAAGCAATTTTAAATTAATAAAAAGTATTTTTTAACTTTTATAATATTTAAAACTAAAATAACTTTATTATTATATAAAAAAATAAGTTTAATAGCTTTAAATCCTAATTAAATATTTTATTTTATAAACAAAGTTGTAAATACTTTTAAAAATACAGTAAAAAAATCCTTTTTTATAATATAAATTTAGTATTACTATATTAAATTTTTAATATATAATAAATAAATATATTTAAATATATTAAAAAGTACTAAATTTAAAAGTTAAAATTTATAAAATAAATAAAAAAGTATATAAAAGGAAATAATATTATAATTTTTATAATATTTTTTAAATTTTATAAAATAATAGCTTTTATAACTATTAAAAATTAAAAAATGTTTTATATTTTATATATAGCTTTTAATATAATAATTAAAATATTTTACTTATTTAATATTTATTTTATTTATTATTTAATTATTTAAAAATAAATTAACTTTTTAATTACGTAATAAAGTAATATTATAATACTAAAATATAAAGTAAACTTTTTTATAAAAATAATATATAGTAATACTGTTTAATATTAAAAATTAATAGTTTAAATTACTATAACTTATTTTTAGTATTTTTATTAAGTTTATTTAAGTTTTTTATATTTTTTAATACTTATAATAACTATTTTTAATATAATTATATTTATTAAAAACTTAATTTTATTAAAATTATATATATTTTTAATTATAATACTATATTTTAAAATTATATTAGTTATATATTTAAATTATATATAATAACTTAAAAAACCTTTATTAAAAGCTTATTAATAATTAATTTAATAATTTAAATATTTTTAAAAGTTTAATTATTATTATATAAAGTTTAATATTTAATTTTTATTAATAAGTAATATATTATATATATATTAAAAAATATTAGTTATTTTTTTAATATATTAAAACTAAAGCAAAAATACTTATAAATTTAATTTAATTATATATTATATAATTATATTTTTTTTAAAAATTATAAAATTTTAATATTATTAATTTATAATATATTATAATTATATATTATTAAAATATTAAATTAAAATACTAATAAAAACATTATAAACTTTAAAAAGCTTATAAAAAAAAAATACAAGTTTTAATATTTAGTTTAAATAACTAGTTATAAATTAGTAATATTAAATTTACAAATTATATTATAATTATTAAAAAATGTATAAATAAATATAAAAAGTATAAAAATATTGAAAAATTCATTATTAATTTAAATGCATTACTAATTTATAAGTAATATTAATACTAATTAGTATTTATAATAATAAATATAAATTAATAAAATTAAAAAATAAGTTAATTTTTATAATAAATAAACTTTTATATTAATTTTTAATTAATTTTTTATAATTATATTTAAAATTTAATCAAATTTTTTAAAAAAAAAAATTTTTATTTATATAATAAAATTAAGTTATTATATAATAAAAAACTAATAATAAATAACTTTATTATTAATTAAACTATTTATTATATATTAATTATATTAAAAAATATATATTAAATAAAATATAATTAATTATAATTATTATATAATAATAATAATTAATAAACTTTTTTTTAAATTAATAAACTTAAAAACTAATTAAATATAATAGCTTTTATATAAAAAAATTAATAAAAATACTAGTTTATTTTTTTATATTATTTAAAACTATATTAATTTAAATAATATAAAAAAAAATAAAAAAATATATATTTTATATATTTAAATAGTAAATAAATATATATTAAAATAATTTTATTAAATAAAAAAACGCAGATTTTTAAAAAACTAATTATATAATATATTAAATTTTATTAAATATATTAATAAAAAATAACGTTTAATTAAAAAAAATTAAAAGTTATTTAATAAAGTTAATATAAATTATATAAAGTAATTATATTTTTTAAAAAATAAACTAAAACAAATTAACTAATTATATAATTAATTAATTAACTTTAATTTTATTTATATTTAATTAGTAATTATATATTATAATTAAATAAATATTATAATTTATAAAATATTTTTAATTTTGAAATATATAATTAAATAAATATATATTAAAAACTAATATATAAAATAATTATAAATTAAATTATTAATTTATAATTAAATATTTTATTTTTTATATAATATTTAATTTAATAAAAATAAACTTTTATATTAATATTTTGTTAATATATAATATATAAAATAAAATTATTATATTAAAAAAATATATAACGCATTTTATAAACGAGTTTTTAACTTTTTTGCATTTTTATTCAAAGTATTATTAATTAACTTTACATTTATTAGTTATTATAATAACAATTTAATACAAATTAAATATTATTTTTGTATTATAAACAATTCGTATAATATTTAAATTAAATATTTTATATATAATTAAAAATTTTAATATATTATATTATACGTTATTTAATTAAAATTACAGTTAATACGTTTAATATAAATAATTTGCTAATTTTTAAAAACTTTTAAATGCCGAAAAATAATATATTATATAATATATTGCTAATTTAATTTTATAATTGTTTTTTTTTTAAATATAATAATATAAAAAATATAAGTAATTAATTATTTAAATTATATAACGAAAAACAAGTTAATAAAAACTAGATTTTAAACTTTATATAATAATAATTTAAGTTTATAAAGCGTTTTAATTAAAAAATTAACTATTAATGTATTTTTTATAAAAGTTTAATTATATATTATATATAGTTTTGCTTTATATAAAATATAATTAATAAATAAAAAATTTAAAAAAAGAATATTTATAATTTTAATAAAATTAAGTTTATAATAAGTAAAATATTGTTTAAATTAGTTATTACTATATTTAACTAAAAGTAGTATAACTAAATAATTAAAAATAAACTATAGTTATTTAAAATATATTATTATATAATTATATTATTTTATTATATATTATTTTAATATAAAAAAACTATTTTTTATTTTAATATAAAAATACTTTATTATTATTTAGTTAAGTAATTACTATAATAAAAAATAATTAAATAATAAATAAATAAAGTTTAAATTAAATTAAATATTTTAATTAGTATATAAAACGTTATATAATAAATACTTATTACTTTTTAATTTTTAATAATTATAAAAACTATTATTTAACTAATTTTAAACTATATTATAAAAATAATATAATTATTATATTTTATATAATAATATATTTATTATATAAGTTTTAGCTTTTTAATATTAGTTTTTTTAGTTTTTTAAAATAATTGTATAATAAAAAAATTAAATATTTAATATAGTTATATATTTTATATATTTTAAAAAAAAGCTTTTTATTTGCATTTTTTAATGTATTTAATGCGTTAATAACTAAAACAAATATTTAAATTAATTTTAAAAAAGCAAAATTAATGCTATATAACTTAAAAAATATAATTTTTTAAATAAAGTTTTATTTAAATACTTTAATAATTAATTATATTAAATAATATAATAAAAATCTAATTATAATTTAATTATATTTAAAACTAATTTATATAATATTAAAATAACTTATTAATAACTATTATTTATAATATAAAACAAATTATATAAAATATAACTTTTATAATGTATTAATTTATATTATTAAAAAAAAAAGTTGTAAATTATTAAATTATAAATAAAATACTTAGTTTATTTAAATAAAGTTTCGTACAAAATTCGTACGCAAATATATTAACTCGTTAAAAATAATGAATATAGTTTATTAAAATACTATATTATATAAAAAAAAGGAAAAAAAACAATCATATAATAAAAAAGTAAAAAGCGTTTTTTTTAAACTTTTTTTATATAAAAATAAAAAACTAATTTATATTAAATTACTTTATATAAATTACGTTACAACCAATATAATAATATTTTTATAATACTAAAAAAAATTTTTTTACTTATAATTTAGTTTGTTTTTTTATTATATAATAGTAAATATATAAATATATATTATATTTATAATATTAAACCGAAAAATTAAATATATATATAAAAAAACCTGTTTTATATAATATATATTTTAATAGCCCTTTTTTTTATATTAAAAAGTTTTTATTAAAGTTTTTTAATATAAAAAAGAAAGCTTTCTTTTTTTATTATATATAAATAGCTTTTATTAAAGTTTTTTTATATAATAAAAAGTAATGTTTTTTTATTTTTAAAAAAAAAAAAAAAGTTTTTTTTTTATTTAAAAAAGCTTTATTAAAAGCTTTATATATAAGAAAACTAAAAAAAAGTAATGCTTTTTACTTTTTTGTTTAAAAATAATAAAGCGGTTTTTTTTATATATAAAAAAGCGTTTATTAAAAGTTTTATATATAAAAAAACTAAAATATATATAATAACTATTATATATTAAAATGCATATTAAAAAAGGCTAAGTATTGTTCGGCTAAATATATAATAATAATTATTAGTAAAAAAGTATTGTTTTACTTATTATATAATAAACAAATAATAATTGTTTAATTATATATATAATAATAATTATTAAAAAAGGTTTTTTAATTATATATATAATAATAATTGTTAAAAAAATTAGTATTGTTTAACTATTAATATAATAAGTAATTAAGTATTACTTTATAAAGTATATAATAATAGTTATTAAAAATAATATAATTACGTGTTATAAATTAAGCTTTTATATAAAAGTTAAACTAAAATATAAAAACGTAATTAATTTTTTTTTTATTAACATATTATTAAAAAAATAAAAATACAATATAAAACATATAATTCGTATAAAAGCTTATAATTAAAATATAATTAAATTAAAATTTTATTTTTATTTTTATTAATTTGTATTATAGTTGTATAAAAACTTATAATTAAAATATAAATATAATATTAATTAATATTTAAATAAAGTTTTGTACGAAATTAGTACGTAAATACGTTAATTTGTTAAACGTAGGAAATATAGTTTATTAAAATACTATATTATATAAAAAAAAAAAAAAAGAACAATTGTACAATAAAAAAGTAAAAAGCACTTTTTTTAAACTTTTTTTATATAAAATAAAAAACTAATTTGTATTAAATTGCTTTATATAAATTACGTTATAATTAATATTATTATATAAAAAAAACCTAATTATAAAATACAAAATCACTTTTTATATAAAAAACTACAAAGTTATAAACTAAAAAAAATATTATTAAATAAAAAAAAACTAAAAAATAATAAAGTAATTATTATATAAAAAAATAAAAAATACGTATATAACGTTATAAACTTTATAATAAACTTAATAATAATATATATATAAAAACAATATAAAAACGTTTAATAAAATATTTTTAAAATAGTTTTAATTAATTTTTTTATATTATAATTGAATTATTATATATATTTGTACAAAAGTATAAAAAAGTTAAAAATTTGTTTAAATTAAAAACTTGTTTATAAAAAACGTTAGTTTTTTAAAAAAAAAAAAAAAGTAAAATTATTTTAAAAAAGTATATAATTTATTATATATAAAATAAAAACTATTTATTAATACTTATTTAAAATTAAAAATTATAAAAAACTAATATTATATAATATTTTTTTTTTTTTTTTAAAGTTATATAAAAAATTATATTATTTATAATATTAAACTAAATTAAATATAATAAAAAATTTATTATATAATAAATATATATTTTAATATTAATATAAATTATAATTATTTTTAAATAAACTAAATTATATTTATTTTAATATAAATAAAAAAAGAAAATTTAAAATTACTATTATATAAAATATTTAATTTAATAATTAATAAATTATTAAATATATAATATATTTTTAATTTAAATTATTAAAAAAAATTAATTAAATATAATAATAATATATATATATTATAAAATATTAAAACTAATAATAATTTTAATTGTTTAAAAATTAATATATAAAAAGTTTTTAATAAATTTTTATATATATTTTTATATAATAATAAATAATATAATATTTTATTTAATTTAATAAAAATATATATATACTTTATAAAGTAATAATATATTTAAAAGTATTATATATTTAATTAAATAAAAAATAAAATAAATAAAATAATATTTTTTTATTTTTTAATATAAATAAAAAATGATTTATTTATTATAAAAAAAATATTAATTAATAAAATATATATTAAAAAAAAAAGCTTATATAAAAAACTAATATTTTATTTTATATAAAATTTATTTTAATAAAATATTTTTTTTAAAAATTTTTTTATATATTTAATAAAATATAAAAAATATTTAAAATTAAATATAAAAAAACTTTAATTATAAAAATAAAAAAATAATAATTTAGTTTTTAATAAATAATATTTTTTATATTATATAATAAATAAATTTATTAATTAGTTTTTATTATATAATTATAATTATATAAAATATTAAAAAAAAATATAAAATATTAATATATTAAACTTTTTAATAATAAAAAAAGTATAATTAAAAATATATATAAAGTTAAACTTTTATATAAAAGTTAATTAAACTTTAAATATAATAAAAATTAATTTTAAAAATAATAAAGTTAAAAAGTTAATTAATTTTATATAAATTAAAAATAATATAAATATAATAATTTATTATATTTTAAATATATTAATATTATTTTTATTTTTTTTATAAAAATATAATATTAATAATATAAAAATAAAAATATTTATTTTATAATTTACTTTTATATAAAATAATTAATTATTTTATAAAAATAAAATAATATAAATTATATAAAAATTATAATAAATATTTAATTATATAAAATAAAAAGTAAATTTAATTATTTTTTAAAAAAATTTAAACGTTTTATTATTATTATTTATTATATAATTAAATATTAATATAATTTAAGTTTATTATTTTAAATTATTATAATTTTAATAATAAAATAATAATTTTTTAAAAATTAATATTTTTATATTATATTTAAAATATATTATATATATATTAAATTAATATATATTAAAAACTTTTAAATTATATTATATATAATTTAAAAAGTAAATATAAATAATAAAAATATTATATAAAAAATATTTAATAAAATATATTAAATAATTAATAAAATAAAATAAATATATAAATATTATTAATATATAAACATTTTTTTTTAACTTTTTAACTTTTTTAACTTTTAAATTGATTTTTTTAACTTATAATAATAAAAAACGCGTTAAAAAAAACTAAATTACTTATTATTATTTGTTATTTTTATTAAAACTTTTAGTTTTATATTATAAAGCTTGTAAAAATATATTACGTTTTATAAATAACTTTTTATTATTAAATTTATAATATTATATTAAAATATAAAATATAATTTATAAAGTTAAATTTTATTAAATAAAAAAAGTAAATAATTATTTTTATTTTAAATATTTTATATTAAAAATATAACTAATTAATTATTAATTAAATATAAAGTTATACTAATTAAAAAATACTAAATAATATGTTTTATAAATTATATATTAGTTTTTAAAATATAATTAAACTATTAAATTAATTATAATTAAGTTTTTTATAAAAACTTTAATATATATAATATATATTTTTAATATATAAAAGTAATTATAATATATAAAAATATTGTAAAAAAAAATATTTATAATTTTAATAAAATAAAGTTTATAATAAATATAATTATAATTAATATAATTATAATTATTTTTAAAAAACGAAATAAATTTAAATAAGTTTAATAAAGTAATTAAAATTAATTTATAATTAATATTACTTACAAATTAGTAATGTATTTAAATTAATAATATATTTTTTGGCATTTTTTATACGTAAATTTAAATAAATTAACTATAATGTAAAAAATTAATTAAATTAATAAAAATTATTTTTATTAAAAGTTTTTATTTTTATTTAATAAGTTTATATATTATATTTAAGTTTATTATAAATATTATATTATTTTAAATATATTTGCGTTTTTTTCATTAAATAATTCGTTTTGTTTTAATTAGCTAATTTAACTACTTTATTATTTTTAAATTTTTATAAAATTTAAATTTTATTTATAATAAAAAGTTTTTTATATTATATTTATTTATTTTTTATTTTAAAAATATTTATTTAATATATAATTAATTTTATAAAGCTTTTTATTTTATTAATATAAAAAAGTATTTTTATATATTAACTTTTATATAGCTTTTATAATTAAATTAATAAAATTTAAAAATTTTTTTTAAAAAGTTTAATAAATAATTTTAAACTTTAATTTTAATAAAATTTAACTACTATTTAATTTTAAATATAATTATAAGTATTTTTAAAGTTTATATTACAAAAATGTAATTTTAAGTTAATAAAAAGTATTTTTTTAACTTTTATAATATTTAATACTAAAATAACCTTATTATTATTTAAAAAAACAAGTTTAATTGTTTTAAATTTTAATTAAATATTTTATTTTATAAAAAAAATTATATATACTTTTAAAAACCTAGTAAAAAAATCCTTTTTTATAATATAAATTTAATATTATTATTTTAAATTTTTAATATATAATAAATAAATATATTTAAATATACTAAAAAGTACTAAATTTAAAAGTTAAAGCTTATAAAATAAATAAAAAAGCATATAAAAAAAAATAATATTATAATTTATATAATATTTTTTAAATTTTATAAAATAATAGCTTTTATAACTATTAAAAATTAAAAAATGTTTTATATTTTATATATAACTTTAATATAATAATTAAAATATTTTATTTATTTAATACTTATTTTATTTATTATTTAATTATTTAAAAATAAATTAACTTTTTAATTATTTAATAAAATAGTATTATAATATTAAAATATAAAATAAACTTTTTTTATAAAAATAATATATAATAATACTGTTTAACTTTAAAAATTAATAGTTTAAATTACTATAACTTATTTTTAGTTTTTTTATTAAGTTTATTTAAGCTTTTTATATTTTTTAGCGTTTATAATAACTATTTTTTATATAATTATACTTATTAAAAACTTAATTTTATTAAAATTATATATATTTTTAATTATAATACTATATTTTAAAATTATATTAGTTATAAGCTTAAATTATATATAATAATATAAAAAACTTTTGTTAAAAGCTTATTAATAATTAATTTAATAATTTAAATACATTTAAAAGTTTAATTATTATTATATAAAATTTAATACTTAATTTTTATAAATAAACAATATATTATATATATATTAAAAAATATTAGCTATTTTTTTAATATATTAAAATTAAAACAAAAATACTTATAAATTTAATTCAATTATATATTAAGTAATTATATTTTTTTTAAATATTATAAAATTTTAATATTATTAATTAATAATATATTATAATTATATACTATTAAAACATTAAATTAAAATATTAATAAAAGTATTATAAATTTTAAATAGCTTATAAAAAAAATATAAATTTTAGTATTTAGTTTAAATAACTAGTTATAAATTAGTAATATTAAATTTATAAATTATATTATAATTATTAAAAAATATATAAATAAATATAAAAAATACAAAATATTGAAAAATCCATTACTAATTTACATGTATTACTAATTTGTAAATAATATTATTTATTTAATTAATTTTTAAAGCTAAATAATATTACTTTTTATTATTTTAAAAAAAAAACTTATTTTATATTTTAATATTACAATAGTTTTTTAATATATAAACAACAAATTATAATTTTAAATAATAATTAAATTAATAATAACTTTAATTTAAAATATATTAAATATTTTAATAAGTATATTTAATTGTATTTAAAAAATTTAAAACGTTTTTTTATATTTAATAATTATAAAAACTATTATTTAAAAAAATTTAAAAATTATTATAAATAAAATAATATTTTTATTAAATTAATATTTACTTATTTTTTTTATAAACTTTAAATTTTAAATATAATATATTTTAGTTTATAAAAAAAAGTATATAATATTAAAATTAATAGCTTTATATACGTAAATATATTATATATTTTTAAAAAAAAATTTTATCAATGTTTTTTATAATATATATAAATGTGATTATATTTAAAAATATTATTTTAAAATTTAAAACTAATAGTTTTATTTTATTTAATTTAAATATTATTATTTTAAAGTTTAAAGTTAATTTAATTACTTTAATATTATTATTACTTATAAAATTACTTTTAATTTTTATATTTTTAATAATATTTACTAATATTAAAAAAGTTATTATATAAATAATATATTTTCAAACTTATATTTAAAAATATTAAAATAATATACTAATTAAAATTATTAATATTATTAATTTATTATTAAAAACTATATATTAATTAATATATAAATATATATTAAAAATAAATTAAATAAATAAATTTAAACAAACTAATTATATTTTTATTAAATGTTATAAAATTAAAAATAAATATTTATAAACTAAAAAAAAATTTATTTTAAAAAATAAAATAAATTTATAAGTTTATAAAAAAAGTAGTATATTAATAAATAAAAAAAATAGTAAATATAATAATTATTAAATAAAAACGTTCGTATATATATATTAATATAATATTTATAATATAATTAATTATAACATAAAAACTTATATAATAAATATAAAAACATTTAATAAAAAGAATTTTAATTAAGTTTAATTAACTTAACTGTATTATAATTAAGTTTTTAATATATTATTAAAAAAAGTGTTAAAAAAGTGTTTATATATTAATAATATTTATATATTAATAAAACATATTATATTATATATTTAAAATATATAATTAATAAAAAAAAAATATTTTAAAAATAAATTAAAGTTATTAAAAAACTAAAATTATATAATATAATGAGTTTAATATTAATAACGAGTTTAACTATTTTTTATATTTTTATATTAAAAAAAAAAAAAAAAAAAAAAAAAAAAAAAAATTTAATTTAATAAATAAAAAAACGTTTTTTTTATAATTTTTATCTTTTTTTTTTAATAAGTTTATTTTATTTTTAT